>JAOUWY010000002.1:20317808-20333110 GCA_025728095.1 Prietella phreatophila
TTGTAGCAAAGTGTCATTTCTTCAGTGTTGTCACATTAAAAGGTATAATCAAATATTTACAAAAATGTGAGGGGTGTGCTCACTTTTGTGAGATACTGAGAACTTTGGTCATATTATACTTTGTTTTTGTTGCTATACCAAATTTTTGCTGTACTAACTGCTCACTAACAGGTTTTCAGCTTAATGGTATTCATTGACCTATTTTACTAGCATGTAGATATGGTTTTGATGGAGACCACTAACTATTGGATATGGACCTCTGTTATAAGTAAATATTAAAGGGTCTTTATTTGAAGCAACAACCTTACATAAAACATCCTGAGCTTTTTAACTTTTAAACATGATTACAAACACCATTAAGAACTTGGATGAACCCAGACTGTATTGTGCTTATTAACCAATTAGCTTAGGACAGAACCTATTGTTGTTGTTTTTTTTTTTGTTTTTTTAAATGTTTTTGAATTATTATTATTATTTTTTAACCAATTAGGCCTATCTACATGTTAATGTTAGCTTTATAATGCATGTGTAAAGCCAAAGGTTTGTGCTGGACAGCTTCCTGCCACTCCTATTAGTTTCATTTAGTAGCTGCTGTTCCCAGTCTGACTCTGTTAATTTGCCTCTGTAACATAAGTACGAGTTATGAGATTTTTATCTTGGTACAAAGAACATATTTGTCTCTGCACCACTTTCAACCTTTTTATCAAGTTTAGTTACAATTTATTAGCAATAAATCGAATATTTCTTACTGGAACTACTGAATTTTGCCAGGCTATTGCTATGTTTTTTTTTCTTCATTAAGCACGAAAAAAAAAAATAATAATAATAAATGAAAAATCTGGTGCAAAATGTTACTGAACATTTTGAAATGGCCATTTGAAGTAAATGCTTTTTTAGCTTCGACCAGGCAGAAAAGGGTTAAGATGTATTGATTTGCTGTGCTATGGTTGGTAGTCCTGATTTATTAGTTTTTGTTCATGTTCTTATCCCGGTAAATATTTCAGGAGTCTGTGTTCTGAGTTCATTCACGAGTCAGTTGAGTTCCAGTCGAGTCGTGAGTCAGTCAGTGTGCTCAAGTCTTTTATTTGAGTCCCAACTCTGGGGTGATTGTGTGTGTGTTTGTTTTGTGTGTTTTGTGAATTTCTTTGTCTGGGACCATGTACAGTATTTGCTGGAGGAACTGAGCCATGTTCAGTAATGTGCTTGGAAAAAATGTTTTTTTTAAATTTGCTGTTCCTTTCTTTGCTCATTTAATTTTAGTTCTTTGCTGTTGAAAGCAGTTGTTAAAGGGCCTTGAATGGTTCTCTGATTATCTACAATTTAAACACGTTTCATTGTGGACAGAAGTGTGTTATTGGGCTGCTCTGCTCCATGTTCCAGTCACTGGGTGCAGACTGCATGGCTCCTGGGATGGCTTGGCCAGCAGCCACCTGGCAACATTAGAAAGGTGCCCTTTCCTGGCCTTTCTCAACAGAAGCATATACCGAGACCCTCCAAGCTCAGCCCACTCATTCATCAAACCCCAGCAGCCTTAGAACACACTTACTGTCATACCACTGGAAGCTTTGAGGATACACACACATGCACATCATGCATAAACATGTGTATATGTCCTGGTGTAGAATCACACACAGACACTAAATAAACTCTCGCAGAGGCATACAGTAACTTTATTTAAGAAGCCTACATTACTCTCACGCTATTCTTTTACATCAGTTATAAAATGTTACTAGATGGAAGGAATTTACTGCATAAATCGATGAACAGAAGCCTTTTTCGGGATGCAATGTGTATGCCAAGTCCAACTACCCATTCAAAAGAAACCATTTCTAAACAAGCATACAATGTGAAGAATTTCTGCATTTTGGTATGTCCGTTTATAAAGTATTCAGGGCCTGTTATGATAAGCCGTAACTTTTTTCTTCTGTGTGAATGAATGAACTGAATCTTGGAATCTGTTCGTATTTGACCTCATATGACTTGGAGGAAAATGCTGCTTCTAATAAAAGTATAAAAATATGGTCATTTTATTGCGGAGATTCAGAAAACGCAGTGAAACATTACCAAATGTTCTATCTTGAAAGGATTGTGCACATGTGCTAGAGCTAAAGCTTAGCCAGTAGCAGTTTCAGGTGTTTAGATGTTTGGAGTGAATATCTTTTATTAGTTTCCTCCTTTTTTGATTTGGCTTCCAGCTGTATATCTATTCTTTGTCTCCAGGTCATGCTGGATGGACACACACTTGTGCCTGGTGCTGTCCCACAAAACCCTGTTCCCGCCAGCTGTAGTGTTCGGGTCAACTCACAGTCCCAGGCCAGCATGAAGCAGACAGCAAGTCGGAGAGATTCGTGCCATCCTGAACCCCTGTTCTCTACACGGGGCACCGCCGCTCTGATTCCCAAACCCCCCAGCAGTACTCCCAAAGACACACTCTCACGCAACAGTGCCACTCAAAGGACCAACCAGTAAGTCTTTAAAATTAAGTACGGAACATTTTATAACCGTGCCATATTATCTGGACTATAAGTGCACCACAGTATAGCATTTCAGTTTACGTGTCAAATTGTAATGTTGTCTAGACACCAGTATGCTTTTATTTCAGTGTTCAGTGTAGTATGCTGTTGGAATGTTACATGTAAGATGTGTCTGTGCCGTCGTCAGTGGATGCTCGTGGAGGTCCATTTCTCGGTTGGTCTGCAACACTTCACAACAATTTCTTTAAGTTTTTCAGCAGTGTCATGTGTGATGTGCTTGCCATGTTTCCGTTTAAAGTCCATCGCAACCTTATGACAGCTTCTCGATCCAGCCGTGAGAATGATTTCAATGTGTTGTTCTTCTTTTCTTCTTAAAGACTATAGAAAAGATAAACCAGCATGACAAATTTTCGAAGACATTTTCCCCAACAAGTGTTCATTTCCCCTATGTATGGAGACTTTGGGACATTTTGTAGTTTATATAAACAGTTATTGTTATTTTAAGAAAGCAACAATTTACCTTTGCCTTTAAGTATTTATCAGGAATTTGTATGTATGATAAGTTATTTGTGTTTTACTGTTAAACATGTTTTTTGTTTCATTTTCAGTTCCTTTAATTTTCCTTGATAGTAGCATGCTGCCACGATGCTAAATTGTTTTCTATTATTTTTTCCCCTATATACACTAGCATGCTTAGGCCGCATGCTTCACTTGATAAAGATTAAAACCCTACCATCTTTCTCAACTCTCACAAAAGCCCTGCGGTCAGTCTCCCAAATGGACCAACAGAAAAGTATGCAAGTTTGAATCTCGATGATGCCACAGCCATCTGTGTCCAGGAACCTAGAGAGCAAATTTGGAGTTCTAGCATACTCTTTCTCTCTCTCCACCTTTAAACAGCGACAGTAGCTTGTGTGTGTGGAAGATTGTTTATAGCGCTTTCCTCCAAATATGCTACGCTGCCCTGTTATTTAAGCCTGTGATTTTACTTAATTTATCGATTAGTTTTAATTGTAAGTATGTGTGTAAAAAAAAAAAAAAGACCCACACATTTTGCTTAATCAGAATCTATAAAGTGGAAGGAAAACATGCTTTCAGTCCAGACAATATAATGTTTTGTTTTTAGAAAGTCATTTTTTCCCTTCTGCAGTCTACTTTTAACACACATGGTTTTAAATTTTGTAGCTTTGGACAACAGAAATATAGTAAGCAAACTCAACACGGTTCAGTTTATAAAGACCCAGTCCTTATTTGTTGTCTGTGTGATGCAGAGAAATGCTTAGAATTTACAAATGTTAGTTTAGTCATTAGTGCTAACTGCTGACAGAAATGCCAGGCATGGCAGACAAAAAAAAAAAACTTTTTGTGTTTAACTTGCATGATGCTCTAGAAATGACTGAGACATCGCATTATTTACACTACCTATTATTAGTGGTGGTTTTGCTTTTATGTATCCATGTTAACATTGTTTTAAATTGATAATCCTTTTTATATTGATCCTTCAGCTTGAGGAAGGACAAGCAGATGTTGGGAAGGCATTTTTTTAACACACCTTAGAGTGTTTAGTCATGCTCTTCTAATTCAGTGTAAACATTTTCTTGTCCATAGAAGCTGCTTGGAAACGTCAGGTATACAATGGTAGAATGGGCACCGTTGTAACGCAGATGATTGATTTGTTCTTACTGCTTATTGCGCATTTTGTATAGCCAAATGATTTTTCATTTCTGACCTGGCAGTAACTTTATCATCGAGTTTTGACTGTATGCTATTCTCATGGTAAATATCAGTACATAAGGAAAGCTAGGATTAGTTGTTATTCTTGTTCAGTGCAAAGCTAGGCACACAATAGACCTTCAGTGTAATTCAACCATCTGAACATGTTTATAAGTGCTTTTTGTGGCAAGCGAGGGTTAGAAACGAGTGCCGCAGAAAGCCGAAACTGTCATGTTTCCCAGGCTGCAGCATGACTTCTGCAGCACATCTGGCCAAACTACACAACAATGGCAAACCTTTGTGGTAGCAGGCGTGTTTGCTGGAAGCACATGAACTGCCATGGTGGGCTACTAGCAGTCAGACAGCACACTCCCTAAGCGGCTAGTTAGTTCCTTGACACTCTCTCTCTCGCTCTCTCTCGCTCGCTCTCTCTCTCTCTCTCTCTCTCTCTCTCTCTCTCTCTCTCTCTCTCTCTCTCTCTCTCTCAATCACATACACTCACACATGGAATTAAAGGTCATGGGACAATTTGTGCATTTTAGATTTATGTGCATCTGGGATGTTAATTATTTTACATTTAAAACAATTAGGCACGGTTTTGTATGTGATTTAGATAAGCATCTGCAAAGCATTTATAGTAAGTGTATGAGTAAATGTAGCTAGAAGGAGCAAATATATACCCCAAACCTCAATGAGATAAGCAGGACATCTCTGTGTGACCAGTAAATGGCCACATGCTGTTTATTTTTTGCTACACACATGATATGTAATACCTTCTCAAAGATTAAAATTTTGTTGCATAGTGGGCTTGTCTAAAATTGTGTTGCATAAGAAAAAGTGTTGCATTTGTCTACTTCAGTATTACTCTTGAACTTTGAAATAGTACATTTATATGTGGCTGGCATACTGTGACCAGTACAAAATATGTATGAAAAATAATCTGGGTTTCTTTGGTAATCATATTGGAACGTTGTGGGATCAGGCTATTAAAGACAGCTGGTATTGAGTGGTGTGTGATATGTGGCTTTTGTTTTGGTAAATAAATATTATGGTCTGGTGACAGGAAATGTAGTTAAGAAAAATATGAGAATAAAAGCAGAGAAATGTCAGGTAGTTGTAGAGGATCCTGGCATTGGGCTGTTTAAGGAAAGAGATGATGGTTGAGAGAGGGGTATGATAGTGCTGGGGAGGGTAGGTGCACTGTTTGCTCCTCTGTGTGCCTTCCTGGCCAGTGCAGTGTTTACCCTTGGCATGCGGAATTCCAGAGCCCCTCACACTCTCCACAGTCCTGCATTTTTGTGGTTAGCCTGTGTGACATGAGAGAGTGTGGGAAAAACGGAAGCCTGAAGACGAAAAATGCTCAAATGGAAACACCGAACCGAGGAAACGACATTGAAAGAGAGGAGAAAAGTGTGTAAGAGACAGGTGAAGCGATAGAGTTGTTTGGAATGGGGAAAGAAAGATGGAGTGAAATATTGGAAAAGATTGAATAAAATTGATAGAAGTCTCAGAACAAAGTGAGCCATAAAAGCAGATTGGAATAATAATAAGAAGAGGAAGAAGAAGAAGAAGAAGAAAAAGAAGAAGAATATAAAATTGTTTCCTTTGATTTAGTTTGCTCTGTGGCAACAAATCTTGCCGAGGCTTTTGGCTTTCTGTTCAATTACGGAAGCGTACTTTCATTTCTAATGGATGAAACTGAGTTAACTGTATAGGAGCTGAGTCATGTGCTCTTTAGAGAATTACCAGGCTTCCTGCCAATTTGACCATTTACTGAGCAATACATTGCCCATAACACAGCAATCAAAATATCTCAAACAATATTTAGAGAAATTAAAGTGTGCAGTGCAGTATGAAGTGCATACTAATTATCACTATGACATCCTGCATGCATAATGTATACACATAAATGATTTGAAGTACTTGCTATTAGCATAGAATGCCATAGTTTTGAAACCTATCTAAATCTCTATGCTTTTTTTTAATAGATACTGTTTGGAGTTGTTGTCCTTAAGCTGAAAGGGACTGGAAGGAGTCATTTGTAGAATAAATTATGTGAATGTGTGTATGTTCTGTTTGCAAAGCGTGTTGGATTTTGGAGCTGTAGCCAGGGAAACTGGGACTGAGAGTGGCATAACTAATAGGGTGACAATTACAACAGCGCTATTACTGCATGGCGTGGCTCCATCTCAACCAAAAAAAAACCCCAAAACTGTCCGTTTTTCTTTTTGGCTCAGCCAGCAAAATTTTTTATGACCCATTTCTTTAACTATGACCTAAAGAATAAAGGTTGAAAACAAGTTTAAGTGAGAGTGAAAGAGATGTTGGCTGAAACATAATGTACAATATTGTCATGAGATTCGGTATTATTGGCTAGAACATTATCACTTTATTTGTTTGATGTTTAAAGATAATAGAGGGCTGAGAAAATATGCTAGGTTGAGCGGGTCATGATCGAACTGAATGAACTCTGGCAAAGATTTAATATGGGTTGTTTGCTGTATCTGAACAATTTAATCCAGAATTTATTTAACCTAGAACCCTTTAGCTTGCAGATTAAGAGGTAGAATGTGCACCCAAAGAGAAGGAAACTATCAAAAAGGGATTCTGAAGTGTTAATTTTTTTTAAATTATTCCTTTTTTTTTATTCTTATTAATCCAAGGCCTGCTTGGATTGGGTTTATCCCATGCATTGGGGCATATAAATTGGGAAAGCTTTGTCCAGCATGCTAAGTGCTGACTAAGTAAGAGCCTTGAACTCAAATCACCAAATACGTTCTAAAGTGTTGCTTCCTGCTTGATCAGGCTTGATTTTTAATTGGAGCGTTTCTATCTGCTGTGGTGCCCCGGAGTTGTGTAGCCATATGAAAGGCCAACTGTGTGGACTGTACAACGCAGCACTGTGCACCCTCATTACAGGACTAATACTCCTCTGACAAGAAGTGTTGTGCTCCTAGAGGTTAATACCAGCTAAGCTTTATTTATTGTTCCCAAAAATGCTTAGCGGATTTAATGTATAGAGTTACAGGCATGTTGGCCCCTGTTTTTCTCCCCTCCTGTACAGAACTGATGATTTAACATGCTCTCCAGAGCCAGATGTTCTTCCAGAAAGGTATAATTATTGAAGCCATTCACAGCCAAAGGGAAACATTTCTCACAGGTTCCATGATGTCTGCCATTAGGAGCATGTAATTAGTCAACATCAAATAAGTGCAACAAAAAAAACTTTGATATTGACATTCCAGTAAGCACACCCTTCCACTTTTGGAAATGTGACATTCAATTGTTTCCAGAAAAACAAGATGAAGCCATTTTTTTGATTATTTTGTCACTGAGGAGAGCTGACCTTTTTATTTTTAAACTCTTAATGCATTTTATCATTAGAAAAGTGGTTTGACCCAAGTTAAATACATGTCCACAGTAAACATATTATAAGTCAGGATGACATAAACCACAAAAAAAAAGATTTGAAGGCCAAGACATGGCCCCAAGCTGCTTGGGTCTGGGAATGCCTGGCTGTCTGAATCTCACTTGGTAAACACTTTGCAGTGAGTCCACACCGCTCTATGGCATATGTGCGTATTGGGCCCCTTTGACATTTTAGACCACCACACACAGGCAGACTCACATGCCTGAAGAAAGAACCTGTACTTCCATGCGAAGGGCATAGCCACCTTTTTCAAAGGTTAGATATTTTCTCATCACTGTCCACAACATACTATTCTTGTCTAATGCTTCTCTGAATGATCTGTTTGCTCATTGGGCCATTTGTTTGTGAGTCATAAATCTATTAGGCTTATAATTAATTGTCAAATGTGTCATTAGAATCCTTAAATTCAGATATTTTTTTTCTCTGTTAACAGGCAAGCACCATATGAGGCTCCATCCGGAAACGGCTTATCTAGTCAACAAAATATTGTTTATGACACCACGTGTGGAAAAACAGGTTAGTACACGCTTCTTATTTAATTTTTTATTTCAGACCTGTACAAGTTATAATAGAACAACAAAAAAAAAAAATTTTTTTATGATCCTTTTTGGTAATTCCAAATTGTTTAGCTCTGCATACAGTTTTGGAAACCAACTAATGAACTTTATGTAGGTTAATTAATTGAGCATGCAATGGGAACACATCATCTGTGTTGTCTTAATGGCTGGCATTGGCAGAGAGTTCTAGAGACTGCATACCCAGGCAGGTGGCTTCCTCTGCCAGCACCAGAGCCATGCAGCTGGACATAGTGACCATTCCAGTTTTGATGAACTCTGTATAGCACAGCCTCTTATTTATATCCAGTATTATGGCAACAAGATATCTTTAGATTTAAACAAACAGTATTGGCCTATTTTCACCTGGCCTGCAAGCCGTATGCTGATAGCATCAATAAAGTTAATAATACTTACTTCAATGGCTGCATAGTTCTGAGGGCCTCATTTCTGTGTCCATCCATCCATCCATCTTCTGTACTGCTTATCCTTACTGGGTCGTGGAAAACCTTGAGCATATCCCAGGGAGCATGGGGCACTAGGCAGGGTACACTCTCGATGGGGCAGGGTACAATCACATACACATTCGCACACCCATTCATACACTATGGACACTTTGGACATGCCAATCAGTCTAACATGCATGTCTTTTTACGGGGTGAGTAAACCGGAGGAAACCCCCGCAGCACGGAGAGAACATGCAAACTCCGCACACACAGGGCAGTGGTGGGAATCGAACCCCCCGACCCTGAAGGTGTGAGGGTTGCAACTCATGCAGCTCATGAGATGTGTTGGTTTGGGGATTCTCCTGTATTTTGGTCATCTCTAAAGTACAGACAGCAGAAAATAACTTTTTAATTTGGTAGGCTAGAATGAGAGACATGAACATTGATACACACTCATGTTGGTATTACTAGATTTGTGAGGGCCTTTTACTGGCATAGTTGTCATTACTGATCTGTGGTGCCTGTGAAGCCTAGCTAGAGCTTGTGATTTTGTTACAGTGGTGGAGCTACTATTATCAAAGTTATGATAATTATTATTATTGAGTACTTGTAGTTGTTAGCCAATTTAATGTTACTTCAATGTAATGGGTTTAATTCAAACACCAGTAAGTATGCCTATAAGTATGTCAGATGTAAACTTGGACCTGACGTTTTCTGTCGTTGGAAAGTTCAGGAGTTCTAACCCTTTACTGTAGATAATTTATGTTAAACCTAACTAACCAAACAGAAATATTTCTGCTAGCTTTTCTAAAAAAAAAAGGACAAGTTATTTACATGTTATGTTATTTTCATGGGAACTGCTGATTTCTGGTTTCAACAGGCAAAATGACTCTTTTCCACGCAACTGAGCGGTGCAAGCATAGTGTTAAAGTTGAGCGAAACTTTATGCAAATGTGCAGTGTAGCGATTTGGCAACTACCAATGGGAACGAGGGACAGTGGTATGTTTCTTTTTTCCTTACTACTGTGAAAGATTATCCCTGTTTTTTGGTTCCACAAATTAATTCCTACTTACATCTCCTGATCCAAGTGGTGATACTCACTCTGCTGCTACAAGCTAGAAGTGTTTAATTGACCTAAAACTAAATATCTAGAATAGCACTGATATTTTTGCTGTTCTTTTTAGGTACATCAAGTCCTTTTGGAGTAAAATAGGAGTCAGAAATCATAAAGAGCAAGTAGTTGTTTTAGGTTCATTCAGAAACTAGTTGACAGTCGGTACGTTTACATGGACAACAATAATCCAATATTAACCCAATTAAGATGATACTGTGATTAAGGAACTAGCATGTAAACAGCAGTTTTTTATTACCTTAATCCGATTAAAATCATACTCGAAGTAAACACAAATGGAATTAAGATGTAGAATATTCCAGTTTTAGTTGCATTATCGGCGTGCATTACAGACATGTACACACCTTAATCGCATATTAATCGATCTATGTTCTATAACATGTAAAACAGGAACATTAAAGGAATATTGTAAAAGCCTTAATCATAATATTGTCTTACTCAGAATAAGGTCAATAATTAGATTATTGCTGTCCATGTAAACATAGTCAGTGATGCACTGCACTGCACAGGATGCATTTTGTACAGAAGCATTTCCTTCCAGAATTAAATTTTTTGTTGGATTTTTGTTGAATTTTCTCTACCTGACTTAGGCTGGTATTGTCATTCGTGTGGATAACACGCAGCTATTTTCAATGGATCCATGGCAATCAGCAGTGAACTAAAGACAAAATTGCCCACTTGCAAGCAGAATATATCAGTTTCATCTCCGTGAAGTAAAAAATCGCTTTTGGTATGAGCACAGGGTAGCACATCAATCCAAAATATCCCATAGGTGTTGAGATCTAAGGACTGTGAAGGCTATAGCATATTATTTAATAACTTTCCTACTCATCCAACCATTCACAGAGCCCTCGTTTCCTGTGGCCATGCTCATCCTGTAAGTAAGCACTCCCATCAGGATAGACATGTTTCATCATGGGATATCAGTCAGAAGAACTTTGTACTGATTTGCAGTGATTCGTTTCTCTAAGGAGACAAGACAAGTGAAACAGTGGCAGCAGAATGTCTCCAACAGTGTAACAGAGCCACCAGTTTTCCTTTGTTTATCCATTCTCGGCTGTTAATTGTTGATATCTTCAGTAGATCGCTTAGATTATACTGTATATTTTTGCTTTATTATATAGTGTTAGTCAGACACATTCTGATAATTGTCTTAGTTTAGTGATGTACATGTGACTTTGCTAGAAAACATTAGATGTTAATGACTGATGACATTAATCAGTCCGTACAGGATTTTGCAGCATTTTTTTTGTTATTGTTGTGATTTTGCTGCCCTTTTTCTCAAAATTTAGGATGCAATTTGTGGAGTTTTTGTGGAAAACTACTCGAATTGGTGAAATTGCAATTGCACAAAATTGTTTTGCACGGTCTTTCGCAGTGTTGTTGGTAAATGAGGCCTATTAGCTATACGGTACTCGTGTTTGACACACATGAATTGACGAGGGCTTGGCTGAATGTACATTGTGATTACATCACAATGCGCCATATGATGTCGTCATATGACGCATTCTGATCCAAATCTGTGTAAAATATTCTGTAATTTTGAAAAATTGCAAGCTCCTGTTAATATTGCGGCGTTTTCTTGATTTTGTGTTAATTTCTGAAATCGCCAAATCCTGGAGGGACTGATTGATGGATTATTGGTTTATTGCCATGGTTTTACTGAAAATGGCAAGTGCATTATCCACACATACAAGCTGCCACGTTGCTCCTAGCTTTTGAAATTGCTACTGTAATGAAGCTATTCTTACCTATTTCCATTTGCAAATCTAATTTTCACAGTTATCAATTACTATGGCGCTTGATGCTTATTGATGCTCAGTTTTTTGTACCTACTCTACTTGCAACTGCTGGTTTTGACATATCTATATTTAGGGCAATACAATAATGACATGAATTGACATTTAAGCTAATGTTTTACTTGGGGAACATCAAAAAAGTTTCTTGTTTCAACACTATTACACATAGTTTTGTGTCTGTGGGAGCACATGAGTTTGTCTTCTCCTGCGCCATGTGAGACTGAAAGAAAGCACACACACTCTTGCGCATGCTCACACTCGTCTTCATAGAGTTGCACAACTCTTTCCACCTTGGAGCCTGAGAAATGGTCTGGAGGAACTGTTGATTTTATAACAGTGATATTAAGTAGTTTAAGCTGCTGCACACCTGTTTGTCTGATCAAGACTGTCCGAAAAAGCCGTCTATACTGTATGTTTCCATGTGTCACACACTCAAACTTGGATTCTTAGAATTGAGGAAAAAAAAATAACTTAGAAAATAATTCATTTTCATATGCAAAAAAATGTACAGTGGACAGTCATTTCCTTCTTTTTGTCCTTATTTTATTTTTTTTCAAAGTGGTTCACCAGATGTTGTATAAACTCATTGGGAGCTGCTTCTGAATTTCATGAATGCATATTTCCATTGTATGTGGAAAGGGATTTGGGAGGTGCATGGCACCTAAATCATGTGAGAAAAGCGGGAAGAGATAAAAGCATAGAGCGGGCAGCACAAAGTGAAGTGCAGCCATGCATGGTGTTTCTGCGATGGTTTATGTGTGAAAAGGGCCCTCTGTGCCTTTGTGCTAAGATAAGTGAGCTGCTCTGATTGAGTGTGACAGGGAGTTAGAGCTGATCTATACAGGCAGCATTCTTAGTGATCAGCTGTCGGTGTGCATCTGTCACTTTTTCTCTGATGCTCAATCTCTTTGTCCGCTCTATCCTATTCATTCCACATTTTTATTTCTCCCTTGCCCTCTCTTCTCATTAGTCCTACAGTTAGCAGTCACTCACATTTCTCCATGCTCATTTGGAGGCTCATTCCTGCTTTATTGCTGTTTGCTGATAAAACGGATGCCCAGAGTACTCTCTGCCTTGTTGAAGCACATGCAGTGAAAGTTCCAATTTAAAGGAACTATGATGATGATTAGGTAACTATTGCTTGCTTTCAATCAAAATACATTTCACTGGCATTGACTTTTGTCATTTTCTGCTGTCATATTTAACATTCACCAATAGCATAAACCAGGAGATGTCATTTTTAATCAGTGAATAGGATTGAATTTGGGCTGAATAACACTTTTTGAGGGGTGTGGAATTTTTTTAACAGTACTACGCCTACATTTACCAGAAAGTTTACACGTGGTGGGCCTAGACATGTAACCTAGGCCTGATTCCAATGAGAACTTTCACCATGTACCCCTTAAAAAATTTAAATCAAACAAAGAGCCGACCAATTAGAGTTTTCTTTCAACCTTTTGCTTGGTTTTGGCAGTGACTTGTAATTCAGTTCCAAACCAGAAACCACATAGGGCCTCATTTTCTCTCTGTTTTGGTATTTGTTTTGTTTTTTTCCCTTGTTCATTTGGCATTGGCTTCATTTTATTTGCTATCTATTTAATCACAGAACTCTGTATAAATGTAAA
This sequence comes from Prietella phreatophila, assembly GCA_025728095.1. Classification (NCBI taxonomy): domain Eukaryota; kingdom Metazoa; phylum Chordata; class Actinopteri; order Siluriformes; family Ictaluridae; genus Prietella; species Prietella phreatophila. The sequence goes on from JAOUWY010000002.1 coordinate 20,330,983, forward strand.
TAATTTCATATCAAGGGGGAATATATGATTTTAAAAAAGATGAACTCGTCCCATTAATCCCCCCCCCCCCCCCCCCTTTCTTCCTGAGCTTGGAAAAGCTGCTTCCAGCAGTCATGTCACTGGATTGGAAGTTGGGTCTGATGTTTTCGTTCTCCTGCGCCGTAAGGCCTAACGGTGTAAAAGAGCACCAAAATAAACAGAGTCTGCGGCGAGGGAATGAAAGAGAATACTGTTTGGGAGCACAAACACAGCAGCTCCGACTGCACTCGGAATTTCTTTTCTCCTGTAAGACTGGCTCTAGGCCAGGCGATAGACCAAAGAGTGAGAAGGACACAGGGGCAGGACATCTCCAGCTTCTGCTGCTGCTGCTCTGAGCTTACATAACCCCATGTACTGAGTAATACATGTACTGAAACAAAACTTCTACTGTAAACCCAAGATCTGTTCATTACCAGGAAGCAACACTCATGTCCTGTTTGTTTTTGTTGTTATTTTTATTGTGTTTAAACTTATGTTAACTTTAAACATGGTTATGAATGTTTTAGAAAGTATCTGACAGTTTAATCAGACATTTAATCTGTTCTTATATTTCCTCAGGTCTGTCTATGTACAGCAAATTATTCCATGCGTATAGATCCAGACCTTGATGACGGAGCGATGGCTGGTTCAGTGATTACTCGCTGGTGTTGGATGTCTTAACAGGAACAATTTTTATCATTCAGACTGAAGTGTCACTATGGTTTACCATGATGGAATAGAAAAGTCTGTTCAATTAATAGTTTGGCTAAAATACCCACAATTCTTCCCTTCTTCCCCGAATGCAGTGAATCATTTGAGGTGTATAGTGTAAAAAAATTGCTTTTTCAGTTTTTCCACTGGAGCTACAAGTCTAATGTGGATAATAAGCAAGGGCAGCTCGTAGCTGCAAGCCTCCATCGCATAATTGCCCCAAACCAATTGTTATATAGCCCCAAATACACTTGCTGCTGTGGTTTCTGACAGTGTGACACAATGTATGTTAGCTCTTAAAATGTGCTGCATATCTAAAAACAGTAGTAACAGCCACCTTAAATCAGGTATCACCTTCTTTATCATTCTTGATGAAGAAGGCGACATATTTAGGTAGGTGTAGTTTAAAGTTTAAAGACGAAATTGTACATACAAAGTGATTTGGGTGACAATTTGGTCATTTGTATATTTAATTTATTTTAATAAGAACTTGCTCTGTAATTTTATTACAATTTTTATGAACACAGGGTATTATTGAGCCAAACCATGTCTTTTGAAGCAAGTGATTTATACATTCCATTTGCATGCCATGTTACACTGGTACTTTAAAACTGTCCATATTTGTCAGCAACATGAGCCTTATAGCTCTAATACAAAACTGAAGTAAACTAAACTTGGGGGAAATTTTGTGTAAAATGAATTTTTGGCTGAACTATTCCTTTAAACAAAGTGACATCTATATCCACTCCTCTTTGCTCTTTGCTAGCATACCATAAACATTTTTATATACTCTTCTAGCTAATCTTGTTTTACTGTTATCTTGCTTTATGTCCCGGCCCCCGCACTAGACAAGAATCATATCTTTCCTTGTGGTGGAGGAACAGCTGACAAATGCTTCTACCCCTGAGACCGTGTCTGACATAAAACCGACCTTATTTATTTTTTTTGGAGAGCATGTGGCTATGAGGATAGCATGCTGTGTAAGAAATCCCTGGCTTTGACACGAGCACAGATCTGTTCCATGGCCCAAGATTTTCCGGTGGCCTTCAGTTCCTCCCTGTCCTATTGCTGCAGTTGTCCAGCCCCATTCTCACCCTGCAACTGCTGCCATCAAAAGACTGTGTGAATAGACAGGCAACAGCAGCTGCTAACTCCACTCAGCCTCTCGGACTGATTGCTGGAACAGACCAGATGAGTGCTTCCTAACACACACTTTCAGACTTAGAACTTCAATAGAGTTCAACATTCACGTTCACACTTAGATGGCCTGTGATTTAAAAGATATTTGCTCGAAAAAGTGACACTGAAAGAATGTTATTAGGTACAGTGAGGGGAAAAAAGTATTTGATCCCCTGCTGATTTTGTACATTTGCCCACTGACAAAGAAATGATCAGTCTA
>JAOUWY010000002.1:20333210-20348136 GCA_025728095.1 Prietella phreatophila
AATCTACCATTAAAATTATAGACTGATCATTTCTTTGTCAGTGGGCAAACGTACAAAATCAGCAAGGGATCAAATACTTCTTTACCTCACTGTATAATATGTGGATTATGTAAGGAATAATCCCGAAGAAGTCTGGTATGATAGCTCCATAATGTGTTTTATTCCTCCTGTACCACAGCAATTTGCTAATGATAACATTTTTTATTTGTTAATAAACAAAATCTTGTGCTTTTTAACTTTTTTCAGTTTCAGTTACATTTTATTTTATGGAATTTTTGCAAGACAGGTTACTTCCTTATGTTCTAGCAGCTCTAAACAATCGTTCCCTCACCAGCCTCTCTTATTTTCTCTCTTAAAGTTGATGAAACAAAAATCGCAGTTTGTCAAGAAACCACAAAGCACACAATCCTCTATCTTTTAGCCTTTGCTGTGATGGAACCTTTACTGAGCTTCACAAAGCCATGGCACTGGAGATTTCCTCCAGAAATGTTAAACAAACATCTAACAGGAAGCTTCACAATATCAATGATACTTTTCTTTTTTTTTTTTTTTTTGTCAAATGCATGCCCTCCATACAAGTCCCTGTGAATAAGCTGAAATGATAACATATTAGAATGAGTGCATTAATATAAACACTTTCAGATTCAAGAATTCGACAGTGCTGTGGTGTAATGCTGATTATAAAGAGCATTAAGGCTGATTATAAAGAACATTGATGCTGATTATAAATTATTGCCAAAGGACAATTTCTTTTGGTGATCAGCACACATACCGTCACGTATCAATAAGCACCGTGTCCGTCAGGACCATAATACTCTCCTCAAGTGCCTCATTACGGTGCCACATACTGCTTGTGTATTGAGTTTTATTACCTTGTATGCTGTATTTTATGATCAGTTCCAAATGTACCGCACTCATGCTAGCAGACTGAAACAACTGAATCTCTAGGACATAATGGCTCCATTGTATTAGTGATTGGTGTACTTCATTAACATTCCCTGAAAATAAGTCTGGTTGATAAATCGAGAAAACTGTTTTTCCCTTCTACAGTCTACACCAGTGTTATCCATGTACAGCTCCTTAGGGCAGCAAGTCTTGTTTCATGAAGGGTTAATAGTTTAATATTTTAAAAGGCTGGGCAGTCTGCATGACTAATTGTTGGGTTTTGTTGATGTTTTATAAAACATCAACATATTTTTGACACACGTTAATTAGAAAAAATGGTGTTTCTGCTTGTAGCTACAGGTCATTAGTTATTCTCAGTCATAAAGTCTGGCCAGCAATGTACTGTATATTATTGATGTATGCAAAATAAAGCCTGTTGTCCCCCATTGAGGATATTGTACTGTAACCATTATCAACTCAGGGTTTGGCCATTTAAAGAACATTTTATTTTTAGATTTTACAGTGGTATTTTATATTGTAATCTGTCTTGTGTGTATTATTGTAAATCCAGAATGTTGCATTATGAATCATTTCAGTGTGAAACCAAATACTGAAAGTGTATGACCAAAATGTTGTATGAATTCTGCGTGAACACTTTTTTTTGAGTCACTGATATTTGTATATAGTACAGAGTAGAAAAAAAATTTTTTTTGCAGATAGTATGACGTGAAATGCATTTGATTTCTTCTCCATTGATTTTACTACAATGTAGAAGAGAGCTGCTTTTTCTGTGGCACAGCTAAAAGAATATAAGGTGTGTATACTTGAATATGTGCTTGTTTACAGAACCATGCTATAATCCTTTCCATTAGTAACTGCATCATGACTTTGCTACTATCTTTCTCATTCTGCATTCATTATTTCATTAAAAACTACACATTTTTTCCCCACAATTTGTTCAGCATTTTTGAGTCTCCACTTACCTAACTACTTTTTTATGTCTGACCTAGTAGATGCCTGCAGTAAGCAAGCAAGCAGGCCAACCTTTCCAACCAGTAAAAGACTTCAATCCAAAGAGGCCTGAAGATGAATGATTATGGTCATGGTGGTCTTATCAGATTCCTGATGCTACAGAGTTATGCTCTGTTGTTGGGTTCCATGTTCTGCGTCATTACCTGGTAATGTTAGCCCAGACGAAATACTAGGCTAATACAGACATTTCTATAGCTGTATAAAAGAAACCAGTAAATACCCCTGGTAGTAGAAACCATCTACTTTGTTCACGTTAATCCTCCATGATCTAAGTAGTGAAGGAAGACCTGTTCCCCTCTGTCGGAATACAGAACAATGTATTGAAAATAAACCCATTAGAGTTGCTAGAAGTCGCTTTTAATTCTGTGAAACGTAGTGTGTGGGAGGGAGTGTTTATATACATGATATGATATTTAGGTGTAAATAATAATAATAATAATAATAATAATACAGCATTCAGTGCATTATATTTATTTGAAAGTATTATGTGCATTACTCTTGCAGAAATAATTCAAATTCAATCTATTTGTCCAAGACTAATTTTAATTAAAAAAAGATTGTTTTTCCAAGGGTAATAGCAATAAAAAAAAAAAACAAAAAAACATGTACAGTTTGTGATCTGGTTTCATGTCTTGTCATACAATATTTTACCGTTTGCTTTTATGTAGGCCTATTGAACAAACCTAAAAAAAGTCTGACAGGTAACAGAGGTAAGCACCCAAAACAAAATATTTTCTCACTAACATTTCTTTCCAGTATGTATCATTAACATTATTTATGACACGTCTTGTATTCATTAGCCTGTCTTGTAGACAAACAGTGTGGGAAACCGTGAAGACCACAGTACAATGTTCAGCAAGGACGAATCCTGTGCATCAAGGCTTTTTACACTATAAACAAAAACCTGACAGTCGCCTGAGTGTCAGCCAGGCAATGCTCTTGTTAACTCTTAAGTCTGTTTTGATATATCCAGTAGGGATTATCAGTTTTCCTTTGTGTCCTGACCACAGCTGCTAAGACATTCTGGATAAAGCAGCTTCTGTATTAGTCACTAAGTGAGTGCTGTCAGTTTAATATTATTCAGCTGGTTCAGAAATGCCCAAGACATTTGTACGGTGGCACAGAGAGTTCAGAATGTAAAAGCAACAGGTATAGGTGGAGAAAAAGTGAGGGAAGGGATAAATCAGCCCACATGGTCTACGTGGAGGCCCGAGGGTTGGAAGAGTAGCATTTGATGGCAAAGCCACCTTGGAACAAAACTCATAATAGGAAATGTAGTGCTTCAAAGTGTCATGCTCCAGGGCCTTGAAGTGGAGAAGAAGAAAGAATGGAGGTATTTTTAAGTCCAGTTCTGGCCCCTCTAACCCTCCCTCTTTTTGCCAAGGTGGTAAGATCTCTCAAGGGCTGCCACTGGTGCTGAAACTCTCAGCTGCACTTGCAAGATTTGACAATCATGTTGGAAAGTTGCTCCACTTTCGGTGTTCGTCCAACATAGTAGAGGATGGTTAGAGGTTCGAGGTCCTGTGGCACGCAGCATGGTGACGCTGAGGCTTCTGGGTTCAGAGTGTTGTACAGGCTCAGCAACTACAAGGGAAGACCAAGTTTAATAGTTAACCCTTATGTTCTGTTTAGGTGAAAATAACCAAAGGTTTTTACTCCAGATTTTAAAGTGTGTATGCTTGGCTCAAGTTTAATTAAAATGAAAAATAAATTTTTTTTAAAATCAGATATTACAGGCATTTTTTTTTTTTTTTTTTTTTACCAAAAGGTATTGTGAACTTAAGGTCACCTTAACTTGTAGACAGAATGTTTAAAGTGATGCTCGTGCTACCATTTGACATAGATATTTGTATTAGGGGAAACTGCCCTGATTATAGTTGCTGTTGTGTTTTCTTTTATTTGTATTCATATAGCTTCTACAGACTAATCGTGAACGCCCCATGGTTTCATTTTTAGCAGTTGGCATTTAACAGCTACATATATACGTTGCATTTTGTTATTGGGCATTTTATGGGAAGTTTTTGAAGTAACCTTAGGGTGGTTTTTGTCAAGCAGATTTGGCAACACTGCTAGTCATGAAATACGATCACAAGAGGGTCACTGGAGACACAGTGAAGACCCATGAACACGCCTGGTGTAAATGGTGATCTATCTCAGCTGTCAAATTGTGATGTGATGTTAATGCCAGGTCTGAATTTACACTCCCACCTGTCATTAAAGGGATTTGTGTGTTACCTGCCAGAAATTTTGCTTTGTTGTTGATGAACTTTCTATAACGGCAGCTCTGACAATAGTGCCAGCTGTAAGGCAAATCAGGTTTAAATTAATGCACCCATTCTGACATGTTTCTATAGTAACAGCTCATTCACTCTGACATGTGTGCTGTTATTTAACAAAACATAATTGTTGATATGGTGAAGTTTTCAGTGAGGAGATTTTATTTGACATTTACGGAAGGAGTCTCCAGTGTCAGCACATTAAGTATACACATAACAGTTAGAGGCTTCTGGGACCTATTGCTTTGGTTTTTTTTGTTGTAAGAGAGGGAAGACTGTTTATAGCTGCTATAACGAGTCGTAATGGGAACTAACAGCAGCTCTCGCCTGGTGTCCCACTGAAGCTAAGCAGAGTTGAGCTTGGCCAGTACCTGGATGGAAGTGGTATTAGTGAGGCCAGCAGGGGGTGCTCACTATGGGGCCTATTGCCCCAGTATAGTGACAAGGACACTACTGTAAAATAGCACTGTATTTCGGACGAGAACTTAAACCGAGGTCCCGATACTCTGTGATCATTAAAAATCCCAACCCAGAGTAGGGGTATAACCCTGGTGTCCTGGCAAAATTCCTACATTCGCTCTTATCTATCATGGCCTCCTAATAACCTCCATCTTAACTGGCTACATCACTTTCTCCTCTCTACCAATAGCTGGTGTGTGGTGGTGCACTATGGCTGCCGTTGCCATCATCATTGAACAGATCCCCCCTGCCCCCATCACCATACAATTTACTGTGCTCTGATTGGCTAGAAAAGTGCTGTATAAATGTAGGAATTAATTGATCATTGTTTCGCAAACATTCCACAACATTAAATATAACTATAAACAGATAAAAAGTATTATGTGTAATTATTTAATAAATATATATTGTAAGTGCTGGCAAATTTCTGTGGTATAAAAGGAATAAAACATGGGGTGTGCTGTTATTGGAAATATTCAACGATGGGGGGTGGTGTAAAACCAGTTTTATTCCTTACATAATAGAGATAAAAATAAGATGTAGGTCATTTGTATTACTGCAAAGATAAAACAGATTCATTACTGAATGAATTTATAAGAATATCTACAACAGCTAATCCTGCTCCTGTAGTCTCGCCCAGTTTTAACTTTTACAATGTTAAATGTCATGCCAATTTATAAGAATTTGCATTTATGAGACAATAATGCTAAGCAGTGCGCTTTGAAGACCTTCATGAATATTCAGCACAATATTTTTGAGGAAGATTTTACTATTAAGATTATACTATTAAGACACTTTAATGAAAATAATTAATTTAAGTTTGCTGTTGGGTTAATTAATTAATTCATTCATTCATTTTAAGCAGCCTTTCTTACCGAGCTGTGTGTGGTGTCAGCGCTGCGCAAGTAAGGACATGGCCCTGAGCAGAAGTTAGCGTGGTATCCTTTCGGCTCATGGATCCATCTCCAGCCCAAATCCTGTCGGAAATCGATGTAAAGAGGGCGAACACAGCAGTTCTCCTCATAATTACTGCAGTGGAGGAAGAGAGACAGACACAGGATGATCAGCTGCTCCAGTGCTTTGCAATTCATTTCCTTTTACACTATATACCTTTTTATTCTGCTGCTCTGCTTTCTTGGCACAACTGCTGCATTCATTCAATGACATTTCCATAGCCTCAATGAAGTAATACCGCCAATTCTTACTTCACGGTATTTAAGCCTTCTATTTTCAATCTGTATTGCCTTATAAACAGCTCAAGCTGTGCCTTTCGGAGGCTCAGAAATTCCACTGTGAGGTGTGTCATTTTTTTCCTCTCCTGGACTGTGCCCAGGTGTCTAATGCTGTCGGTAAGGTAAACCCAGGCATCATGGCTCTGAGGAGCCAGCCTTCTCTAATTTGAATACAGGGACAGATCCCAACTTGATTCTTCTATCATGCTTAAAGTTGTCAAATGCCAATTAAATGGTTTAGTCATACAGCCTCTTGAGGGAAACATGGTGTGGTAATACTAATTGGAATGTGAACCAGAGAGGACTGGTAAACTCACTTCAGCGATGAGATAGAAATATCTTTTTTTTTCCATCATGGCTGTATGCTATGTAAGACTGATTTCTTGGTGTGTTTCAAGACAGTAAAGACATCCTATTGAGTTTAAAGCAAATATCTTCTGCCCGACATCGTCTACTCGTGTTTAATAAATAAAGTTGATACACATTCAACAATACAACAATTACAAAAAATAGCGCCCCCTTACGAGAAGCAGTAGTTGGTATCCAGTGCCCGTTTGCGACGTCTGGATGTAGGCGGCACGTTCAGGCGATGGGGAGGCAGCATCATCAGGATAAGATGTGGCAGGGGGTGCTCCTTCTGCTTACTGGGCCGGCTAAGATCCATGCGGTGCTCGTAGTGATCTCCATCCATACCTATAGGCAAAACAGCATTCACTGCATGTTGAAGGACAAATAAAAGCTGAGCCTGTGCCCAGCATCTCCTAGCTCCTATTGGCTGTTGTTCCACAGCATCTTATCCCTCCATTCTTACTCTCCCTATGTACTCGCCTGTCTGCTCATCCAATCTGTCGTTGATAGAAAAAGCAGCTCAGGTCCCAGGAGGGACGTTGCCCGTGGATACGTACGCCCCTCTTTAATTTGGGGCCAAAAGTCTGAGCGCCCATGGCAGCAATGCATTCCTTGCAATGGAGACTGCTGATGGAGTTAGGGAGTATTTCCAATCCCCCCCAGACCCTGGGGCCCCCATTACTAAGTGAGATTCCAGACCCAAGCACGTTCCCATGATCAAGATCACAATCTGTCTTGCTCTGAGCATTATCTCCAACTACAACTCAGAGCCATATGTTTTTGATGAAAGTTCAGAAGAGAATGATATTATTCCAGATAAAAGGGGTAGGGATATACAGAGATGAGGTGACGATAATATGACTGAAGGCCTACAAAGATGCTAAGTTATAATGCTAAGTTTTCTATAGCTGTATAATAGAAAACAAGCAATACTACTAGCAATGCAAATCACCTCTATAATTTGAAACTGATTTGCATGTTAATGAAGATATATGCCATGTTAAAACAGCATTTTCTAGCGTTTTGATATTTTCCAAATCAATAGTTATAATTCTTTTCCTTTTATTATTAAACTGCAGAGTTTATATTTCCTGGTTCTTCCACCTAAATTACCAATGAAACTAGAGAAAAAAAGACAAAACCCTGAGAATTGCTTAGCCTTACCTTTGAATATGACCTCCAGGACTTCGTTTTCGTGATCGTTGATGTCACCATTTGGATTGAAGGTGTGACAGGGGCAGTGCACACTGACCTCCAGGCCAAGATTAGTCTCTGCACAGCACAGAAAGAAGAACAAATTCAGAGCAACGACGTTTATTACAGTTTTCCTTCTTTTGATTTATTGTCTTTATATCATATGTGCTGAGCACTATAGTCAAACAATGATAAATCAAGTGTAAGAACTTGCTGCATGCAATTTGTGCTAGTCGCTGACCAAATGGTCTGTAATCCTGTGCCCTGTCAAATGTATTTTCATATTAATACAAATTGCTATTTTTACTTCCATGAACTATAATTCATACATTTTCATTTTGGCAGTTCATTCCAACCCTTCCCTTCCAACTAATACTGGGACAACTGCTACTTGCTAGCCAACACATTTGTTTTCTGAATGATTCTCTGTAGTACAAGTAAAAAAATAAATAAAATACATTTTTCCTTTTTGTTTGTTTTTGTTTTTTTAAGTAAACTTAATCTCCTGGCTCATTATTCCATTATTCATCTTCAGCAACCACTTGAATTATTCAGCAGTTACAGTGAAATCAGAGTGAAGTTCAGACCTGCCAATGATTTCTTTGTATTTAAGGGGTTAATTTCAGTGCTGTTTCACCTTTGCAATATTCCTCAGAAACTCTAAAGACCCTATGTCTTGCAGATAAATCATATGGACTCAGCGATGTGATAAGTGTAGCAACAACTCCACTCTGAGGAACTTTGATATTCATTTGAGATATTTTGTCCTGAAAATTTATAATCAAAGTCTCAAGGCAGCCTTTTGATAGATGTCCTGACTGTCTTACATTTTTAATAAAATGTTATAAATGTTGATTCTTTCCTTTTAACTCACCTCTGTGTGTAAGCCACTCCCTAACAGTCTCCGTAACATCGAAAGAGACCCACTCAGCCGTTCCTTTGGTCAAGACGTTCTTTCCACCAATATACCGCTGCTTTGCAATATGCTCATAATGTTTAATGATCTGAAGAAACACAAGACAGCAACATACTAAGTTTGCATGGGGAATATTTTGGGGATTCCATGTGATGTAAAGGTCAAGGAGTACATTGGCTAATCCATATTTTTAAGTCAGATTGTTCCTGAGACAGTGTTTATAGTTTTTTATTAGCAGAATAAAACATCTGATTGACAGCACGAGTCATTGGGTCATATGGTAAAATACACTAAGAAAGCACACTCATATTCACACAAGCTCCAGACACTGGCCTGGCCAGGACCGTCTGAGCCAGACACTCGAGGATGCCCGAGACCAATGCATTCTCCCCTCTCACTTATGGAAAATGTGACTCTCAGTGTGAGAGATATCCCCATATTGCATGTTAATGCTTGCATTTAGCCTTCTTTACCAGTTAGAAATAAAGGCTTCTCAAACATTTATACAACGCTGGTTGGTAATCATGTTATCCCAAACAGAAAAATGGCCACATCATCCTGCTCAGGCAGTCGTAGCCACAAACCTTCTGTTCCAAATTTTACAACACAACATCTGACTCATCAATCTCCTCGATAAAATCACTCCAACATATACCAACAGGCACACAAAGAATACAACAAGAGGTGGGAAAAGCAAAGTTGCTGTGCCCCTAATCTAACCCCCTGTGAGACTCAAGCTAAGGCTGGAGGGCTTTTGAGACCACTCAGGCAGTCCAGGCTGAAAATTTAGAGATTCGACCAAACAAACAATGTGGGGGTGCACATACAACCCTCCACCTTCCCCCACTCCTTCCAGTGGTTGACACTGCCTGTATCTCCTGAACAGCTCCTGGAAACCATCTGTAGGCCTGTCAGGCTGGGCCTAAAGTGTAGCCCTGCAGGGCCGGAGATGCACGTCTCCCTGGCAGGAAATGCTGGAACCTGATCATGGCTCCCAGCCTCTCATGGGAGATTAATGAGGAAACCGACTGAAACTCCCCCCTCACCTCATTTATATATAGTGGTGATATATACATGTGCACACATAGTATATGTGTGTATATATAATTTGACACTACACACAATTTATCTCCTAAAACTCCCATCCTTACTGATGTATTACATTACAGTGCTCTGGCTATGACAGTGGCAGAAAGCGAGCTTTATTCAGGCTTTCTCAGAATACTTCCTTTGTTCAGCTGAGTTGTGCAAATACACTCCTGTATAATCCATTCAGTGCCTGGAATAAAGATCAGCGCTTTGAAAAAAAAAAAAAAGAAAAAGCAAGAGTTGGTGTACTTGATACAAATTTAGTATGCTTTTTTGTTCCCATGTTCAGAGCCATAATCATATATAATAATGACTAGTGCTAAGCAACTGCTAGCCAGGGAGTTATTGTGTGAAAAACAAAAACAAAAAAAAGATGTTTTTTTTTTTTTTTATATATATATTTAGAAACCTTTGCTTTTTTTCCACCAAGGTTAAAATCTTGGCTTTGTTAGGAATTAGGAGGTGTTTTATCTTCTCTACAACATGTACTACTTTGTAACTGTATCTCACAAACTCACTGTTTGTGAGATATACAGTATACAGTCCCCTCTGAATGTATTGGAACAGCAAGGCCATTTCTATTATTTTCACTATACATTGAAGACAATGGCTTCAGATCAAAAGAAGATGACAGAAAAGAATTTCAGCATTCATTTCCTCATACATCTAGATGTGTTAATCCGCCTCTGCCAGATAACCATGGGAGATCTAAAACTCCAAAGCCCGCTGGAGTAATCTGGTTAAACAGGAGTTCATCATTTTCTTTATGCCAGGTTTCGGTTAAAAACAACAAGTATAGCTTTTTATCTGTAAGAAAATCCGATAAAAGCAGTGAATTGTTATTCACGGACCGTACATTGAATTATGCGGCATAAGCCAGGTTCTGAAGCGGAGACAACAGTGGTTTAATCTCCATGTGGGGAACCGATATTAAATTACTGTGATCAACACCAGTATGGAGCAGTTTGCTGATCTTATGTCAACAGGTAGGGACATAGATGTCAGGAGAGGATGAGACAACAAAACCGCCTCAAACCCCGATGGATATATCGTTTTGGACGTAGCAATCCAGCATCTTGACAGATTCTGTAAGAGTCTTTGGCTAGGCAATAAGAGCTCTGTTTTAAATTCAAAAGCTGGCATGTAGTGTACCGTAGGGCCATGGTCATTGAGTGCACACTCACAAGGCCAAGGCGCTGAAACTCCGTAGCACGCTGCGAGCACAAAGTCGTACAATCCACACACGCAGCCGAACCGAGGCGTTGATTCCGCGTTGCACGCTGCAGGTTATTCCAGGTGGAACACAGAAATAAAAACAACAGTCCAAATTATATAAATTGGTACCACCACATCGCAATCGTAACGGCACTAAAAACAATATAACTTTTAAAAAAACTCGCAGTTATTTAAACAATATGACTCAAAACAACAAACGAAAACAAACAAAAGACGGTAACAGGAGCGGCAGCAATACATGCCCGCGTACCATGTCATCGGAACCGGAATACCCAAAAACAACAGTTAGTGACATCACCAACAACCTTCACAGAGCAAGGGTGAAGGTATTACAAGCCATCATTCAAAGAAGACTATAAGTACAGAAATATAGAGGCCATACCACAAGATGCAAACCACTCATGAACAGTAAGAATCAGAAGGCCAGATTGCAATTCGCAAAGAAAGACACATGAACCACAAAAGATCTGAAACTAAGAATAACCTCTTCCAAAAACATGGAAAGACCAAAGTGTGGATAAGGAAGGATCTGTTCATGATCCAAAACATAAAAGCTCATCAGTCAAGCATGGTGGAGGTAGTGTCATGGCTTGGGCTTGTATGGCTGCTTCTGGAATAGGCTCACTAATCCTTATTGATTATTTAAGTCATGATGGTAGCAGTAGAATTCAGAGGTTTACAGGAACATTTTGTCAGCCAGTTTACAGAGACGTGCATCCAAATTAATTGGAAGAACTCCATCATGCAGCACGACAATGACTCAAACCACACTGCCAACTCAACAAAGGACTTCATCGGGGGAAAAGTGTAAGGTTTTGCACTGGCCAAGTCAATCACCAAACCTTTACCCAATTGAGCAGCATTTTACCTCCTGAAGAGGAGACTGAGGGAGAAACCCCCCCAAAACAAACAACAAATGAAAGAGGCTGTGGTACAAGCATCACAAAAGAAGAAATCAACAGTTTGGTGACGTCAGTGAGTCACAGACTTGATGTAGTTACTGCAAGCAAGGAATATGCAACAAATTATTAAGTTTCTTTTACTTTAATTTACTTCAAATATTGTCTGTTCCTATATTGATGCTCATCTAAAAATTGGGTGGTCTAATACAAAAGGTTCCACATCCAGATGTAAATACCAGGAACCAAACGCTAAAATCCTAAAATCTCTTCTCTTATCCATCTTTTGAACCAAATGTTTTTGGTGTATAGCACAAACAAATGAATTGGCCTTCCAGTAGTTTCAGAGGAGACTGTATGTAAAGAATAAAACATGATGGGGAATAATGTTATTGGAAGATAAGCAACTATGACACGGTATGATGCCATTACCACCCCAAAGTTTATTATTTATCATTAACAGCATGTCCTAAAGTGTTTTCTATTTGCTAGCTGCTTTTATAGTTACTTTTATAGTTTAGTGTTGTTCCCTCACCAGCCCATTTTTCTCTTTCTTGAATTCAATAAGCCAAAAATATGGACTTTTTCACATTACTGAGAAACTGCAAAGACTTTCCAGTGTAAGAAAACCTAAAGTTATAGCTATACCTCTGACTGTTACATAGCACTGTCACTGGAGACTCCTTCTAAAAATGTTAAATGAACATCACCTCACAGAAAATTTTACCATATCACCAATTACACAAGTTTTTAAATCCATTTATTTGGAGCATCTGCTGTAATAGTCTTTATGTAATTTGTTACTATAGAAATGATAACATATTATAAAGACTGCATTAATATAAACCTATAACTTGCATTGCAGCTGGAACTACTGCCAGAGCCGTAGTTTTATAGGAATCTAATCAACACCTTCTGATCATTCAGAAAGTTCATCAGCACTCTGGTATAAATACATACTTATACATCCTACTACCTAAAATATGAAAAAGAAGTACATGCCAATAAATGTTAGGTATGCATTTTGTGTTTGTCTTAGAAATGTCTGTCAGTTTAATGACCTGATCAAATATTATAGCTTTGCTCAAGATTTGTTCTCCACATGGGTCTAAAACTAAGAATTATGAATTCTGGGAATTATGAGAAATCATTCATAAATCAGAATCTTGTTTCTCTTCTGAGCCATACTTGGCTACTGAAGTTGTTTAAGGATCAGCCTCTTCTACTACAGACTCTATCTGTTCGCTATGTGCTTTATTACTGCAATGTAGATGTACGTTAGCTCTTAATATACATAACCAAACTCTGTCCACTTAATTAAAGAGTGCGTTTACCTGATAGAGTTCAATGCGCTGCTCGTTCCTGCTGGCGCTGGAGTTGGGCACTCTCAGAGCACGAAACTCTGCTCGGAACAGGTTGGTGGAATTTTTCTCCATAGATGAGACATTGAAGCGGAATACTTTAGACGTCCTACCTTTAGGACAGTAGACCACGTCATCTGCAAGACAGGAAAGTTTTGTGGAATTTATGATTTGATTTTATGGATTCTCAGACCTCCATCTCCCTCAGATGCCCAGATGTATTAAGGTGATATATAATTTTCAAACAGCTCTGGTTTAAATTTATAGGAAACTATAGTTTCTGTCACATCTTTCCTACTTTCACACGGAAGAAAAGTCTACAATTAGCAACTTCTTTCCTATAGCTTTACTGTAGCAGATCATGGTAACTACATTTTCCCAGCAACTGTTCATGAGTGACAAGACTGAGGTACACTGAGCACCTGTGCCAATCTAAGAAATCAGCCAAGGAGCTACCGCAAGCTGTTGAATTAACCTGGATTAAACAAGAAACACTACTGCAGGCCAACAACTAACAGTAGTTTGTAAGACATAGCTAGCTTGTTAAAGTCAAGTTTACCCTATAACATTTTACTTTGATATAATACATTATAGTATAAACATATTGTATTTACAAATGCGACTGTCTCTGAAATTGCAATGCTACATTATCATTACATTAGCTAGGCAAAAGGAGTGGAACAGGCACCAGCTGAATGAACTGATAAACTGGTGTTTTTTTTCTTGTGATAGTCTTTAAAAATATTGTATTCTGTATTCTTTACAATCTTCAATTGGTACTCTGGGTCTATTCAGGTTTTTTTTTGTTTGTTTTTTTAACTCCCTCCTTTGCCCATACACTACCTAGCTAACAAATTTGCCTCATTCTCTGATGACACACCACATCTATTTCTTACATTTTTTAGAATCTGACTAAAAGTATACACTTGTATCAAAAGATCTAGCTTGGTTGTATTTTATTATTTTCTTACACCTCTTACCTAATCGCACAAAAGTTGTGAAACTTAAATACAAAGAACCTACATACCTTGATCTAAACAGCATAAGCTGGGTTATCAGGCTTACACTCTCATACACTCGCTCATATATAAAGCTTGTTTGCTAGAGGTATTTGATACTGTATTAAATGACTAAAAGTCTCGTTAACAGTGAAAGGGATGGGGAAGTGAGTAGACTTTTAAAAAAGATAAAAGTGTTAACAGTTAACACTACCATAAAGCTGCATTATAATTGTTAATAGTTCTCGTAAAAGTGAGTGTAATGTCTAATTAATCATTTGAAGAGTTCAAGTAAGGAAACATAGTGTGAATCATCCTAAGCAAAATAATACTATTTATTATAAAACTTTTATATGATGGGTTGGGTGTCACGCGTAGTGTGTCCACCCAATTTTGAAATGAAATCAACGGCACCGCTCAGATGTGAATGAAAATGATTACTTGCTTTGGGAGATTGCAGAGCCAAAGCCATGTCCCATCTGTTTGTGCTTTACAGAGGAAGAGTTAGCAACAAGTTGAAGTCATGAAATGAAAACCAAATGTACTTCATACGGATGGTGAACTAGGCTGAGCAGGCCTTGGATACCAGTGTGGGTTCCTCCCGCCCATTCTACTACAGAACAGGTGTCGCTGAACTGTGCACTCCCAAGGGATTAGTGTTTTAGGTCAAGAGAACTTTGCTTAACGGCTCTGTGTGAAAACGGTGATATCTGCTTATTCTAAAAGTAGACCCAAATATAGAAGCAGACCACACAACCAGCATTCATGATCCTCAGATTAGCCTCAGTTTCAACTACTTTAAATGCCCTCTAAGAGCTGAGCATGTTGCTGACAGACCACACTCCATTAGCAATGCATCAAATCCCTGGCTGGTTGGATGCTACGATAAATGTGGTAAGCTATAATTATGTAATAAACAGATTATTCTAAATGGACTGCTAAGCAGTATAGATGTAGTAATAATGGTATATATATGGATATACATATATATGTGTGTTTGT
>JAOUWY010000002.1:20433339-20444777 GCA_025728095.1 Prietella phreatophila
GATGTGCAAGGCTCGATGAGCGCGAGACTAAGGCATAATCCAAAACATGCAGACATAGATTAGACTTCAACTAAAGATATCATGTGATTTATGGCTTTTGAGGTCAGGGAATGCACAGGCAGTTAAAAGGTCCCTATCTCAGCACGAGTGAGGTGAGGGTTTATACGGCTGCCAGAGATGAGCTGCACTCTGGCAGGCATCACACCTCCGTAGTTTTACACATGAGCCTGCATGTACGTAAAAAAAAAAAACCCTGACACTGTACTCTCTATACAGTATCTATAACACTATTTGTGAGCATGCAGCAATTTCACAAATACGTATTATACACCTTGTGTGTGTATTTCCTCTAACTGTACACACACATATATACACACAGATCAGCTCATCAGTCCCTTCCCCCTCGGGAATAGAGAGGACCTTGACCTTAACTTTACATCACAGTACACACAGGGGGTCTGCAGCCAGGGTAATTTGTTTATCTGTACCCAGCAGCGACAGAGACACACGGCCCGAGCACCTCCTTTCCCTCCACTGATATTTCTGTTAAAACTCCTGCACTACATCTTACTCTTTCCTGCCTTGAACTGCTGCAGTCCCCGGGCTGTTTTTCATTCTTACAATCTGAAGTTGCTTTCTGAATAGATAATTTCAGTATTTCAGAGCGTTTAAAAAGAGCCATGAGCCAATTCAGAGAGTTTTGTTTCAGTTACTCTTGTGTACTAAAGAAGATTGCAGTTTGTATTAAAAATATTCCAAAATATTTTACCATGTCCACATTATACTTGATTAGTTACAAAAGATGATGTTTCTGTGTTTCTTTTTTGGTAGACAGCGTAGTGCACATCTGGGAGTGCTGTGTGGAGGAGACATCAAAAGAAGGAGGAAAACTGTATCATTTCCCAATGCCACTTCAGGTATGGCCCACTGTCAGTCCAAATCATTAGCAAATCCATCTGCATTAACAGAGTAGTGCAAAAATAGATACATTTTATATTTCTAGGTAGTTGTAAAAGTTTCCATATATATTGCATATATTGTATTTTCAGGAGCACATCAGGAAAATATTCTTCAATTTGTGGAAATACTTCCATTAAAATTCAACCAGCTGTCGACTTATCACATAACATTACATATCATACCTTTGCATTTGCCAAGGAGATCCTGAGAAATGCTAAAGAAAGGAATATTACCAAAAAAAAAAGTGCAAATTATATGATATCCGAAGAGAAAAGACTCTTCAGACGCTTCCTCTTCATTTAAAACTTTCTGTTGGAATATTAATCTTTTTACTTGACAGTCGACAAGTCAGGACTTGAAGGTTAAAGGTTGAGAGAAACCTTTATATTTAACAGGGAATCAATGTCAAATGGATTTTTGTAAGTCTGAAAAGGATTCTCAGAGCTGCGTATTCTGATTATTATTCCGAAACCATCAAGGACAGTAATAACAATGTAGTCAAATGCAGTATAGGTCACTTACGTTACCATTTTGCTAGCTTACATGACAAGCATGTCCTGTGGGTGCAACTGATATAATTACTATGATAAATGTCCAAAGCTACATAAGCTATTTAATAATTTTAATCATGGAAATAAAAATACACTCTGACCCTCAATTGATTTGATTAAATATTTAACTGAAGTTATATTTTAATTGCTTTGCTTTGTATCGAGCAGAGGTATGATTCAGGTGCAAGTCTTTTTGGTTGACAGAACTACTTGTTGTGAACTGTGTGACATGTCTGTCTGAATCATCAGTATTTGGTGGAAGTTCAGACAATGGCTGTGTATGAACCTAGATGTGTAGTTTGAATTACTGAACAGTTTCCAATTTTTTTTTACTTAGCTGACAGTCTTTATTCTCTTAGATAAAACATAAAACATTGCTCAGGTGAAATAATCCTGTGTACTTTTTGTTTTGTTTATGATTTTTGTTTGGTAGTGTACAAGTGTCCACTCACTTTTCCTGAATAGATGTGGTCATTTAGATCACACTGGTTATTTCTCAGTTATCCTACTGGTGGAACTCACTGTACTCACAGTTGGTTCAGACATTAGTAAAGGTGTACCACAAGACTTTGAACTAGGACCATTTTAATTTCTTTTGTAAGAGGTATATTATTGATTTTAGAAATGCAGTCAGCAAACTGCAATTTCATTGTTGAACCCTAAACTGCTATTAATGCATTATTTCAGTAAACCTCATTAGTAAAGTTATAAAGGACTGAGGTACTGAAACACACACATTAGTATTTAAAGTAAAACACACACACACACACACACACACAAATACGGTCATGCTTTTAAATTCCTAAGAATCTGGATTAACAAACAATTAAGAGTTAATAAATAAATAAATAAATAATTTTCATGCCCGATGCTTATAGAACTTATAGACTTCAACTTTTAACTTTTTTTTTTCAGAAATGTGGACACTTGAAATACACAGCTCATTATTTTTAACCATTATTATTACACATTTGATATACAGTTCTCAGTACATTTCATCAAGTCCACAGTTCATTTTGGAAACCCAGTATACATGTGACCGGAAAATCCCTGACTTTTGCGAGCAGTCCTAGAAAGAGGAAGATGACGAGAAGAAGTGCGGATTGAAAATGGCGCCATTCATGAGCCTCTCATCCATTTGGGCCGACCCGCCTGCCTTTTTTCATTAGACTGATGGTTCCTGGGTTCTTGTGCACTGCTTCACAGGATTGAAATCTGAATTGGTTTGTCCGCCTCTTCCCCAAAATCTCCTCTGCCTGCGTCTCTTCCTTGGTGCGCTGTTTGTCATTTAAATAACAAATGCGCCCACTTTTCTGATTTAGTGAGGGGTGCTGGCCTCTGATGTATATTAATATTGCCACACACTGCACTGTACCAGAGTCCATCATTCATTTGGATAAAAGAGGTGGAATTTAAAAACAGCCACTGCTGTACAGGGATACAGATTGCATCCATTTATTGCACTGAGTGATGGAATAGCCAGCCATTCTGTCCTTCACCTCCCCATGTTACCACTCTGCCTCCCATAAAACTTAAAAAAGCCTCACCCTTGCCCCATCATCCTCTCTGTGGGGGGCAGACAGAAACCGGGTATTCCTCATTGGCCTTACCTACAAACCTGCGGAAAAAAGGATTAACCTCACTTTAAAAGAGTTTTAAAATGGTTAAAGCACCTTCAAGGTACTTTTGCAAAATCAGACATACCTTTTCTCATTGAGGGGAAAAAATACATTTAAAAAAAATCCACTTGTCCACTGTTTTTGCCTTTTGTACTGTATTTACATTCAGAGCATTTTAAGATGTCTTATGGCCTATTTGAACACTACGAACCAAAGCTTAGAAGTGTTATTTTAAATATTAGCATCTGCATTGTTGACTAAGAAAACGTGATTCTTTTTCAAGAGTCGTTCTATTATAATAATAATAATTATTATTATTATTATTTTCGCTGTTTCTTTTCATATGCCCTTGCTCTGTAGTGTATGTTTATGTCCTGAATGTAGAGTCTGGAGTGGGTCTGTTGTGATTTATCATGCAGTGGGTGTCATCCAATGTCAGTGTCTGTGGCTGCATCTGCTCTGTATAAATCTTTACTTTGGCATCTCACAGGGCCAGCTCTCTCTCTCTGCCTGTATTAGAGTCAGCGAGTGCGGCACTCGGAAAGATATTGTCTGTTTGATTGTTGAAATGGCAATTACTTTCCTGCTTTTAATTTGTGTTTGTGAATCCTGGCGAGAGATCTAATCAGCCGAGGGCTACAATGTGTGACAGTGTGATTTTCGAGCGTGTGCTAAGCAGTGTTCCTGGGTGACAGGATGAGGTGTCTACCTGGGTTCCTCTGGGTATTGTGCTGCTTGTACCCAGCTGTTGCTCAGGCCCCTCTCTTTACCTCTTTAGCACTTAGCAGACATTGTGTTGAAGCTAGCTGTGAGAGAACTCATCAGACTGTTTGGATTGGATGAGCACGCCACTTTGCAGGTCCAAATTGGCTGCCAGAATCACATCTCACTGTCACTAACCTAACCATACGAATACACTTTTCTCTCAAAGTTCTAAACCAGAAACCATTGCTGTTGGATTGTTTATTACACCTTCTACAACAGAACTGTCGAATTCTCTGTTCAGATTCACCAGAAGCTATAACAGCAGCTTTCACAGTAGTGCTGTAAGGTAAACGACAGATATACAGGTGCATTTAAAAATATTAGAATATCCTGGAAAAGTGAATTTTTTCCGTAATTTGATTCAAAAAGTGGAACTGTCATATATTTTAGATTCGTTACACATAAAGCGAAATATTTCAAGCCTTTTTTTTTTTAATCTTGATGATTACTGCTTACCGCTCATGGAAATCAAAAATCCAGTATCTCAAAATATTAGAATAAAGAATTTATAATACAGAAATGTCGAACTGAGAAGATCTTTAATCAGCTAATTAACTCAAAACACATACAAGGGTTTCCTCAGCCTTTAATCTCTCTGTCTAGTTCAGTACACACAACCACAATCATGGGGGAGATGAAAGTAAATGCTGCATTTAATTTGGACATCAAGGTCCCAGAATCTGGAGGAAGAGTGAAGAAGCACAGAATCCTCGTTGGCTGAATTTCAGTGTGAAGTTTCCACAGTCAGTGATGATTTGGGGTGCCATGTCATCTGCTGGTGTTGGTCCACTGTGAGAGTCAATGCAGCATCTACCAGGAGATTTTAGAGATCTTCATGCTTCTATCTACTGACAAAATTTATGGAGATGCTGATATCCTTTTCCAGCAGGACTTTGCACCTGCCCACAGTGCCAAAACCTCTAGTAACTGGTTAGCTGACCTTGGTATTACTGTGCTTGATTGACCAGAGGACTCGCCTGACCTGAACCCCATAGAGAATCTATGAGAGACACCAGACCCAACAATACAGATGAGTTGAAGACCACTATCAAAGTAACCTGGGCTTCCAGAATACCTCAGCAGTGCCACAGGATAATTGTATCCATGCCACGCCGCAATGATGCAGTAATTCATGCGAAAGAATTAAAGCCCTGACCAAGTATTGAGTGCATAAATTAACATACTTTTCAGAAGATCGACATTTCTACATTATAAATTCTTTATTCTAATATTTTGTGGTTTCTACATAGAAAGCTGCCTTTTTTGACTTATTAAATCAAGAAAAAGTTTATAATAAGTTTAATAATAAAAATGACTGTTTATAGCTGTTATAATGTAAGTGATAACAGGAACTTGCACTTTAGAACATGCCATGATGGGAACGTATTCAAATTGTGGGTGGTAATTCATCCACCCAATCATTCATTATTTTCCGATACACCCCATCATACTGTATTTATACCTTACATAAACAGTGGTTATGTAAAAATTCCAGTTGCAGTCTGATGATATGCATCTGTAATTTAATATTGATTCATTTACTTTGTGAAATGATAAATTTCATTTTTGTCAAAGAAGTTCAAATAAGTAGATTATCTGCTTATAGTTTTATCTCTAATCTTATATTAGAGATATGAGACTAAATCGACTACATTCAAACTATTCTATAAAATTTTTTTTTTGAATAGAAGACAATACATGGATTTCATAATTCTTTTTGTAGTTATCTTCTTAATATTACCATTTTAATGATCATTTTAAATTCTGCATTAGACCTGCATTAAATCTATGCTTGTATAGTTTGATGTGTCACTAGAGCATCAGGTTGATATCTTAAAATACGTGAGTCTCATTAACCCACTAGCAAGGGCATACTTTTGTACTGGAATGCAAAGCACCATGCCAGCTTTCATTTCTATTTTTGGGCTACCATTAGAGAGTGTCATCCCTCTCGCCCTGTCTTTCCTGTGCTGCCCTTTTCTACCTTTCCTCTGTCTGTCTGCCTTTACCCTTCTCTCTCAATCCCCTATCTCCATCTCTTCCTTTCCCCTCTGTCTTTCTCTCTCTATATATCTCTCGGTCTCTCTCTCTCTCTCACGCACACACGCACACACACCCATGGTGACAGATCACCTGCGTCTGAGGCCCTGGTGTTCTTGCCCGGCGGTCCGGCCCCCTCTCATTAATGCCCACGCTAGTGCGAGGGCCATATGGCAGCGCAAGACAAATAACGCCAGCCCTCAGCCATCACTTCTGCTGACAGAAATGCAGCCCACCGCACTATTTCGCCCTCATCCACTCCACTCTGTGTGCCTCCTTCTCCTCCTGCGTCCTTCAAAAGCCCACCACTGAGACGCTTAGTGCCTCTCGCCTCTGCTCTTCTCCACTCTCTCCTCTCCCCTCCTCTTCTCTCTTCACCCCTCCTCTCCTCCTTTCCTCTATCCTCGCCTTTTCTGTCCTCTCCTCTCCTCCTATCCTGCCCTGTCCTGTTCTAACTTCCTCCTTTCTACATTTTCCTCTACTTTCTACTATTCTCCCCTCTTTTCTCACTCTCCTCTCCTTTTTCTATCCTCTCTCCTCCTGTCCTTTTCTCAGAATTTCTCAATTTTTCCATTCCTTTCCATTTTTCCATTCCTCTCTAATCTCTTCTGTCCTTTCCTCTCCTCCTGTCATTCATGTCAGTTCATCGTTCATGTCCCTATGTCTCTTCTCTATTGCTCTATACTGTCTTCTCTTCTGTCTCCTCTCCTCTTTTCTCTCTCCTCTCCTCTCCAGGTAAAGTATTTGTACATGGAGCAGCTGGTCTGGTTTGTATCAGTGTAAATTGTGAAAAGTAGTCTTCTTGTATGTTGGCACATGATGATTCATAAAGCCATTATGAAAACCTGTAATGGTTGACACACATCAACCAGGTCTAGTGGTAAACACCTGCTGTAGTATATTAGAAAGCCACTCAGTCAGGTCTTCTGCAGCTTATTCTGATCACACTTCAGGGTGGAGTCTAGTCCTTTACTCTTTTATTAACTTATGCCCATTGTTTAATTACCTCAGCATAGTTACTTATGAGATCTGGTATGGACAATGTATCTTATGCACTTGATTGAATTTGGGTGTAATAAGTATTATCACCATGCATTATACATACTAACCTAAAACTCACTCTTTTATTAATAGCTGCTGGTTGAAAATATACACTCTTGATAATGCCGGAGTGTTTAAGCATTTTAGAGCCAGTCAATAGTAATGAAATGACACATTTACTGTTAACCATTTGCTTTATTACAGCATCTATTTTATGAACATTTATGAGAATGAGCAACCAGGGGGTTCTAACACTGCTACGGCATCAAGTGGTTTTCCATTTGCCAAATCTGTCGTCCTCTCCACTATCTAGTGGATGTTGTTGTGCTATATACAGTAAGCCACACAAAGGGCTAATCATTAAATAGCCATTCAGTCCTATTCATTTAAGTGCATGAATCAGGAGCCTCATTACTGTCAATGTGTAATTAGCTGATTAATAAACATGGGACGGGCAGGACTGCAGGAAGTGGTTGGGAATTTTTTTGTTTTTTGAGAGGCTGAACACAAGGAGCCATTAAGACATTCAAATGCTTTTGTTCCTGCTGAGTCATTACTTTAGAAAAATCCAGTGCTTCTGTTGCGGGAATCGTAGCAATGCTGTTTGTGGATTCAAAGTTTAAAATCCTTTTAATTAATGCTGTGCAACATGTGACAAATTCTGTTAGTAAAATCCAAATGCTAAAACATCTACAGCAAGGCCTGGGTTATAATGAAATACTAATAACTATCAGAATTTAAGAGTCTTGACCTTTTCTTAAATAAATGAGGGTCAGCAGTTTCTCATGGTTATGTGATTAAGTGTTTGGCTTTGTTTAGGTCAAACACAGCTTACGGTTAGCCATCATTCCCTCCAGAAATATTAATCATTGATCCTGCCTGCCTTCCTTCCCGTGCTAGCTCAGTTTGGAGGGGAAGTCATCTGGAAAGAGGCACAGGCAGATATAATATGAACTAGCAAAAGCACGTTAGTGACGGCTGTATTGCTTAATCCTGTGAGACAGCCCAGAGCCACAATGTCAGTTTTAGTTCCCACTTTAGTCATCTAACCCAGGAGCTCATCTCAAAATGGCTGTGTAACATGAACAAACTTCTGAAGTGACCAACATAGACAGGACACTCTAAATGATGTTTTTATTTCAGAGTGTGCGGGCAGCTATAAGGTTGCGCGTTTTGGTTGTTGTGGAATGATAAGTGTTGCATGTATGTAATATTGAAATTCTGGGAAAGATAAACTATCCAGTCTGTCTTTGAAAATAAAATATGGAAATTGTGGTCATTGTGTTTTAACCTGTTTAATCATTGAATGCACACCTCAGGCCCTCATTTTCCCCTTTTACTGTTTAATTTTTTAATTTTTTTCAGTTACACTCCAGTCATTTCTATTGCTCCTTTTTTGTTTAGAATAGTTTACCAAAACCAAAGGTTTGCTATTTATAAGATTTATATGAACACCTATGGCAAAGATGTTTCACCATAATGACATAGATAAACTGTGGCCAAAAGTATGTGGACACCTGTTAAAAACAAACTGTTGCCACAAAGTTGAAATCACACAACTGTCTAGTATGCTATAGCATTACAATTTCCCTTCACTGTAATTAAGGAGCCCAAACAGGTTCCAGCGACAATGCCGCTGTGCCACTCAAAGCGAGGTCCATGAACACATGGTTTGCCAAGGTTGGAGTGGAAGAACTCGAGTGGCCTGCACAGATCCCTGACCTGAATTCCTTTACACGTTTTGGATGAACTGGAGCACTGACTGCACCTCAGACTTCCTTGCCTGACGTCAGAGCCCGACCTCACTAATGCTCCTGTGGCTGAATGGGTATAAATCCCCAGAGTCATGTTCCAAAATCGAGTCGAAATCACACACGGGTGTAATAGTCAGGTTTCCCTATACGTTTGGCTATATAGTATCACCGTTATGTGACTTTGACATACCAGAAGCTACAAATATACAGTGCTACACTGTCAGTTGTCATGACTGTGCACCCAAGACGATCTGGAAATTGTCACAGAAGACTCTTCGTTACTTGTCTTGGGTGTCATGTCAACTTGACAACAAAATTAGCCAAAGCAGGCTTTATGGCAGATGATGCCAATTGATGAAGCCTAAAATGTAATATTTTAATCATTGTTATAAATGTAATAGTTTGTTTATACTTATGTAGGTTTATGTCAGTCAAGAAGAGTGTATGCGGGTGTCCTGTATAAACATTACCTTTAAATAATATGGTACAAATATGGCTAGCCTGATAGTATGTAATGGTGGTTGGAAAAACACCCTTGCATTCATTTAAGGGCTAATGTTGCACTCACTTTTTTAATCAGTGTAAATTTGCTCATCAACTGATTTGTGCATGTGCTGGGTAATCTAGTTTCCAACAGGATGATATAGTTAAAGATATTTTTCCTTTTACAGTCTACCTCCCATTCCATAAGGAGTCCAGACGAGAAGAGGCTAACCGATGCTGTGAGACGACTTTCTCTCCTGGAGGAGAATGTGCTCTCCCCTTGCCATCCACTTCACACACACCAGACTTCATCAAACCAGGGACTTCATTCAGCAGCCAGAGGGAACATGAGGATGACTGACACCCACTCTCACATTGGCTGCCCTCTTCATGGGCACAGCTGCTCAGGGTGGAAAACCTAGACTAGCACTCAGAGAATATTGAAGTGAACAGAAAGAACTCTCTGTGACAAAACTTTCTGGATTAAGTCTTTCCAACCAAGCAACCATCTTGCAGATAAAAAGAAAATGCTAATGCAGTCAATTGGGTCAAGATGTATGCCCAAGACAGCTAACCCACCAGTTATCACTCCATTCATACTGATTCCGATTGAGACTGGATTTGCCGCTGTGGCTGTAGAACCGCCCACTGGGTTACAGTTTTAAAACTTTTTTTTGGTATGTATGTTACAGAAGTAGATCATTGTGTAGGATCACTAAAGTCAGATTCGTTACGCCGATGAAATGTTCAGAAGATCGACCACTGAAAGTGAAAACACCCGGGTCCCTTATTAACATGAATATGAAATGCTAGAGTGCTCTAAAAACACTCATTAGCACAACAGAGCGAGTGTGTGTTCCTGCACCCTCCGGGGGTCTCCACTCCCTGCTTCACAATCCACATTCAAATGTTCATACATAAAAGTCTGGTGCAGCACAGCACCTGCTTAAACATGCATTTTAATTTGAAGTTATTGTTTCAATTGCTGTGGTAAAATGCAGCTGATGCGTGATGAGTCTATTTAATGCAGTTTGGGGTCAGTGTGAACCAGGCAAGTGATGAGACCACGAATTAGTGTATTATTATTATTATTATTATTATTATTATTATTATTATTATTAGCATGAATTGTTGTAAATAGTCTATGGACCATCTGAGAATCCTTCATGTGCTTGTCCTTTTACTATTGGAATTTAATACCTGTAGCTTGCTGGAACCATTTCTACTTCAGCAATCAGTATAATGAGACTATGTTTTGCTCCTGTTGACATTTATAAATGGACCAGTGTGGCTGTGTAGACAGCTGTGGGAACTGTAGTGTCCCTTTTTCGCTGTGCGCTTCATCCATACAACCGGCTGCCTTGAATTGACAGATTGCTTGTTGTATTTCCTTATTGTGATTTTCTCAATCATCAAAGCTATTGCCTCACCTATCTGTAATTAGTTGTTACCATCACAACATTACCTCATGAGACCCTCTTTCCTTCTCGTATGTGCACCCTGAAAATTAGTTTCGCTGGTGGGGCAGAAAGTGGGAGTAGGGGGGATAGCATGACGCGTGCACCAAGTCAATCACCTCAGCTACAGTTAAGGAATCCAGTGGGCTGATGCTCCTCATATTTCATCCTTGGTAAAGATTACCTGTCGGCCCCAGAGGAGATGCATTGATCTGTTTTCCTTTTTTTCTTCCAGCAATCACCTGACAAAGGCACCTAGGAGTGCAGAAGTGAGTGATGCCCGTTCATGTCTCCACCTACTGTGGTACATTTTGGGGTGGGGATTATGAGGGGGTTGGTGCCTACTTACACCTGAAGATAATGTCAGCATAAACCCTGCATGAACTTGTGCATCAAGTCATGACCAACACACTCAGAGCTATTTTACTTAGATGAAATTCAGGTTATGTTACTTGACAGTAGGCTGCAGTGGTGTAAACAGGAATTCATTTCAGGGGACCATGTGAAAATATGCTAACTAAATATAGTAAATGGGCTAAATAAAAATCACAGCATGTTTTTACAAGTAAATTAATACGTGTAATGCCCTTTTGCATTTTGGGTGGATGCCAGACAGCAGGTGGTAGTATTCAGAATTAGTCATTTTATTGGTAGTCAATAAAATATGATTAAACAAACAAAGGGATGCATTTAACATCTGGTGCTGTTAAATATGGAGGAATTGTAATGATGATTCTGCTTACATTTTATGAGCATCAAAATAATACA
>JAOUWY010000002.1:20492556-20502908 GCA_025728095.1 Prietella phreatophila
TATATTATACACCTCAAAGCGATTTATTTCTATATTCAGTGTTGTTATATTTATATTATGCACCTCAAAGTGACTTATTTCTAGATTCAGTGTTGTTATATTTATATTATACACCTCAAAGCGATTTATTTCTATATTCAGTGTTGTTATATTTATATTATGCACCTCAAAGTGACTTATTTCTAGATTCAGTGTTGTTATATTTATATTATGCACCTCAAAGCGACTTATTTTTAGATTCAGTGTTGTTATATTTATATTATGCACCTCAAAGTGATTTATTTATATATATTCAGTGTTGTTCAATTTGTATCATGTCCTACTGCTATAATAGAAAAGTAAAAAAACTAGAAAAACTGAACAATACTAGCTAATTGTAAGTTTGGAAAACAAAAATAGGCTGATAATCAGTTACTTTGTAGGAGATTACGATTAGGAATAATAGAGTAATTGTTTCAGTTTAGGTTTTGAAATATATAATCATCTTTAAATTGTCTAATAAATCGCGTTTAACTGCAGAGATTGATCTCCAGTGAAACGCTGTTGTTCAGTGTGAGTGTGTTGAGAAGGCTATTAGTTTGATCCTGGTGAATTCAGTATAGAGCTTATACTGTACAGTGAGCCAGCAGTTTATTCACACGGATAACGTAAATAACACATTCATTAGTATCAGATGTAGAGATATCACTGAGGATTACGCGTGACATTGTTTAGAGCGGCGACGCCAACGAGCGTGAAATGTTTGCGGATCTGGTTTTCTGCTGAACGTAACAGTTGTGTTTGGCCCATGTGGGAATGGTGTTTGTCTGTTACACTTATTTTTATAGGCTCTTCTTTGCTAAGTTTGCATGCCCGAGTGCAGGCAGCAGCTGGAGGGGACATGTCTCTGTTTATTGCCCCTCTCGAGTTGTTGTGGCGCTTCTTTACCACTCCAAAATCTGGCAATATTGTGCCTTGTCACTTTGAGTTTTTCCTTTGCTCTTAGCATTCACAATGAGCAAGAATGAAAAGAGACAAGACTTTTCTTGTGTATTCCTCATTTACTGACAAGCCTATCCTGTTTTCTCACTCACACCACCCCTCCTCCCCCCCACACACACACCCGTGTTAGTCTATAGCCGAATGACAGTCCGATTATGTATTTCTGTGGCGAACCTCCATAAGCTCTCAATGATGAATTACACTTAAATTTCTTTGACTTCATTCCCAAGTTGGCGCATTGAATGCTTAAAATGCAACATCCCTTACACTGCTTTTGCTGTCTTTTTTTTTTTTCTCCCACCCTTCGGCTCCTTTTTTTATCGTATTAGCTGTAGAGAAAACAAGGCAACGGAATTGTATTAGTGTATCTTAAGTTAAAAGCTCCTTGCTCTTTGACCAAGTGTTTCACTGCTATTGAGTTAATCAGATTTTTGCTGTCTGTGTGGAGATGCTATCGTGGCTAAGCAGAGCAGCCCCCCACTCCGATACTATCCAGATGGGATCGGCTTATGGTAATTTGGTTTCAGAATACATTACCCACACAGGCCTGTGGCTGTGCTCGACCTACCTTTCCCCTAAACCGAGGGGCTTGACGAGTCCAGGCCGCCTGTGTACGAGCCCAAAGCCTTCTGACTGACCTATAGCACAAATCTCTTTCTCACACACTGTACACTTTACACCCTCAGTGGAGTGCTGCTATGAAAGGACATCACAGACAAAATGACAATTTTTTTTTTGTTTTGTTTTGTTTTAAAAAATGCATTGTTGTCACTATGTTTCTAAACACATCTCCTTTACCAACAGGGCCTCCTTGTCCCATTCTCTGGCCTCTCAGAAGGAACCTTCTCGCTTCTGGTAAGCCGTGCACAGCACGCTCATTCCTTGTACTGTAAATGAATTGACTTAGTGGTTGTGTGGCCCACACGAGAGCTTCGCCTCCCCCTGAGGTGATTTGGGATGTGCTCTGTTTTGGCCGTTGCACGCTTGCATTTTGTGTTGCGCATGTTTCAATGCGAGCTTTTGTCTCTTACTCTCTCTCTATCTGTCAAACACTCATGCACACAAGCGTTTTTATAGTTCTGTGAAATTTACTTGCGAATTGATACAGCCAGTATTCATTTTCTCTCTTATCCATGGGCTTCACACATCTGTGTGTATGTACAAAGGGTTAGTCGGTTATAACGTGACCTTGTTGAAATTCTTCTGGTCGAGAGCTCTGCAGTCTCACTCCCTCATTCAGCACTCTCACACCTTGCGGCAGCAACCAAAGAAGCCCTCGTCACCGTCCCCTCTCATTCTCTCGAAGGTTACCTTGGCATCCGAGCCTCGCTGTGACAGTGTGTTTAAAAATAAAGTGGGGTCCATTAGCACGCTGAGGATAATGTCTGCCTGAGCTGGGGCCAGATCACAGCGCAGTCTGGGGGCCTCGCATCCGCCTGCCTCCACCCGCCCGCAAGCAACCGCTATCACTGACACCGTGCGTCAGCACATCTTCCTGTTGCTCCAACGCCAAGAGGGCAGTCATGATTCACACACACATTCTCATACACAGGGGTGAAAAAAAAACAGCTGCGTGAATGAGTTGAAAATAACGCTGAGTTGAAAGGAGATTTAGAAATACTTTCTTTTCAAATGAATGGAATGGAAAATAAATTCCAACTCCGCCAAGATGAAATCTAATCAAATCTGACAACAGTCAGCGCCGCATGTACCGTATGTACCATTCAATGTAAATACGAGTTTCACAGCAACAGTGCGGATCTGTGCAAACTCCTCTGCCTCTGTTTGCATAAGTGACACTGTCAATCCCATAGACATCATGAAAATGATCCTCACCCTGCTTTCTGATTCGCTCCCTAATTAAATGTTTATGGAGGGGAAAATGCTAAGTCCGCCAATTTACACTTTGTGAGGACGAGGGGGACGAACCACAATGTGCGTTGGGTGGCTATGCGAGCATTTATCAGTGAACGTTATTGGTATCGAACGCTCAACCGTTTGAAGGTTATGTTTCTGAGCAGTAATTGAAATGCAAAATAACATTAGGATCGATGGTTAGCTCTGTTTATTTATGAAATCAATATTGAAACGGTCCGTCACAATACAAGCTCTGATTCTTCGTGACAGCCAAACTGAGTGCACATTGCACCCGACTCCTGTAGCACAACACATTCAGCCCCAGCAACACGGCCTGTAAAGCCCACGCTATCCTGTCTCTTCACACACACACGCATAGAGACAGAGAGACAATAACAGAAGGAAAACTTTGCAATGAAAGTTCACAGTGGTGTCAGTAGTGTAGTTTGTGATAGCGTGTCGGAAGTGACTGAGAAAGAGTAAACTGAAATCTCTTTTTTTTGTGGTAGCTGTTTCTTATCCATAAACTCCATTAATGTAATTAGTACTGAGTCAGGATGTGTGGAAAGTTTTCTTTAGCCTTCATTTCATGAGTCTAATTATTTTAGACATTTTTGCTTAGCTCCAAAGCCAGTTAAACTAGCTACAAGTCAAATGAATTGGGTTTTCATTGTCCGTATTGTCAATTTCCAATAGACAATTCCTCCATATATCTCGTATTATGTTATTTCTCCAGGCCTGGGGTGCACCATATAACATGGTAGCACGGTACACTGACAGGAAAAATAGACAGGAAAATAAATACACGGGATAGTGCATGAAAACTACATTGCAGCAGAACAGAAATAGTCATATGAAAAATTAAGGGCTTAAGGAGGTTTCCCACTAAGAATCTCACTCTTCTAACTTTTCAAATGCCTAGAAAAGATAACAAGTGTGTTTGTTTTAATTCAATGTCAGCGTGTTATCTCAACCATGTAAATCTTAGTCCATTATGCAGTTGCTTTCATTCTTCTGGTGCTGATCTGTGAATGGCAAACAGTGAAACAGTGTGTATTATAATATAAATCATATCCTACACCAGCGTTATGCACGCTGTACTGCCCCTGCATCTGACGCGTGTCAGAGAGTGGAGTCACGCTGGGCACAGCACTGGAAATGTTTTGGCAAATGCACTTGGGTGAAACTGCCAGCCAGCCTGAACGAACGAGTGAAGGGGCGAGTGAGAGAGCAAGTGAGTGAAGGAGTGAGTGAGTGAAGGATTGGGTGAGTAAGTGAAGGAGTGATTGAGCGAGCAAGTGAGTGAGCGAGTGAGTGAAGGAGCAAGTGAGTGAATGAGTGAGTGTATGAAGGAGTGAGTGAGTGTAGGTGTGAGTAAGCAAGTGAGTGAAGTAGTGAGCGAGCGAGTGAAGGAGTGAGTGAGCGAGAGAGTGAGTGGAGGAGTGAGTGAATGAGTGAGGGAGGGAGTGAAGGAGTGAGTGAGTGGGGGAGTAAGTGAGGGAGGGAGTGAAGGAGTGAGCAAGCGAGTGAGTATAGGAGTGAGTGAGTGGAGGAGTGAGCGAGGGAATGAGTGAGGGTGTGACGGAGTGAGCAAATGGGTGAGTGATGGAGTGAGCGAGGGACTGAGTGAAGAAGTGAGTGAGCGAGTGAGGGAGTGAGTGGAGGAGTGAGCGAGTGAGTGAGTGAATGAAGGGGTGAGTGAGTGAAGGAGTGAGCAATCAAGTGATTGAGTGAGTGACAGAGTGATTGGTGGAGTGAGTGATTGAAATAATGAGTGAGCGAGAAAGTGAGTGAGTGAGGGAGTGAAGGAGTGAGTGAGAGAGTGAGTGACAGTGATTGGGGAAGTGAGTGATTGAAGGATGAGTGAGCGAGCGAGAGAGTGAGTGAGTGAGTGAGTAAAGGATTGAGTGAGGGAGTGAAGGAGTGAGTGAGTCAAGGATTGAGTGAGTGAGCGAGCGAGTGAGTCAGTAAAGGAGTGAGTGAGTGAAGGAGAGAGTGAGCGAGCGAGTGAGTGAGTAAAGGATTGACTGAGTAAAGGATTGAGTGAGGGAGTGAAGGAGTGAGTGAGTAAAGGATCGAGTGAGTAAAGGATTGAGTGAGGGAGTGAAGGAGTGAGCGAGTGAAGGAGTGAGTGAGTGAGTGAGTAAAGGATCGAGTGAGTGAGTGAAGGAGTGAGTGAGCGAGCGAGTGAGTCAGTAAAGGATTTAGTGAGTGAGCGAGTGAGTGAGTGAAGGAGTGAGTGAGTGAGTGAGTGAGAGTGATTGGGTGAGTGAGAGAGTAAGCGAGTGAGAGACTGAGGGAGTGAGTAAGCGAGTGAGGAAGTGAGCGAGTAACTGAGCAAGGTAGTCAGCGTGTCAGTGAGTGAGTGTGTGAGCGATAGAAGGAGTGAGTGAAGGATTGAATGACGGAGTGAGTGGAGGAGTGAGTGAGCAAGTGACTGAGGGAGTGAGTGATGAGTGAGTGAGTGAGTGAATAAGTGAAGGTGTGAGTGTCTGAAAGAGTGATTGAGGGTGGTAGTGAGTGAATGAGCGTGTGAGTGTGTTTGTGAGCGATTGAAATAGTGAGTGAAGAAGTGAAGGAGGGAGTGAATGGAGGAGTGAGTGAGCAAGCGAATGGGGGAAGGAGTGAAGGAGTGAGCGAGTGAAAGAATGAGTAAGTGAAGGTGTGAGTGAGTGAAAGAGTGAGTGAAGGAGTTAAAGTATGATTAAGGGAGTGAGTCAGTGACAGAGCGAGTGAGCAAGCAAGGAGTGAGTAAGGGTGTGAAGGAGTGAGTGAGTGAGCGAGGGAGTGGGTGAGTGAAGGAGGGAAGGGGTGAGCGAGTGAGTGAACGAGTGATGGAGTGAGTGAGCGAGTGAGGGAGTGAGTGAAGGAGTCAATGAGTGAGCAAGTGAGGGAGTGAGTGAAGGAGTCAGTGAGGGAGTGAGTGAGTGAAGGAGGGAAGGAGTGAGCGAGTGAGTGAACGAGTGAGGGAGTTAGGGAGCGAGTGAGGGAACTGGAGAATGAGTGAGGGAGTGAGTGAGCGAGTGATGGAACGGGAGAATGAGTGAGGGAGTGAGTGAGCAAGTGAGTGAGCAAGTGAGGGAATGGGAGAATGAGTGAGTGAGCGAGTGAGGGAACGGGAGAATGAGTGAGGGAGTGAGTGAGCGAGTGAGGGAACGGGAGAATGAGTGAGGGAGTGAGTGAGCAAGTGAGGGAGTGAGTGAGTGAGCAAGTGAGGGAGTGAGTGAGTGAGCGAGTGAGGGAACGGGAGAATGAGTGAGGGAGTGAGTGAGCAAGTGAGGGAGTGAGTGAGTGAGTGAGTGAGGGAGTGAGTGAGTGAGTGAGCGAGTGAGGGAACAGGAGAATGAGTGAGGGAGTGAGTGAGCAAGTGAGGGAGCGAGTGAGTGAGCGAGTGAGGGAATGGGAGAATGAGTGAACGAGTGAGGGAACGGGATAATGAGTGAGGGCGTGAGTGAGCAAGTGAGGGAACGGGAGAATGAGTGAGGGAGTGAGTGAGCGAGTGAGGGAATGGGAGAATGAGTGAGCGAGTGAGGGAACGGGAGAATGAGTGAGGGAGTGAGTGAGCAAGTGAGGGAATGGGAGAATGAGTGAGGGAGTGAGGGAACGGGAGAATGAGTGAGGAAGTGAGTGAGCGAGTGAGGGAATGGGAGAATGAGTGAGCGAGTGAGGGAACGGGAGAATGAGTGAGGGAGTGAGGGAACGGGAGAATGAGTGAGGGAGTGAGTGAGCAAGTGAGGGAGTGAGTGAGCGAGTGAGTGAGCGAGTGAGGGAACGGAAGAATGAGTGAGCGAGTGAGTGAGCGAGTGAGGGAACGGAAGAATGAGTGAGGGAGTGAGTGAGCGAGTGAGGGAATGGGAGAATGAGTGAGCAAGTGAGGGAATGGGAGAATGAGTGAGCGAGTGAGGGAACGGGAGAATGAGTGAGGGAGTGAGTGAGCGAGTGAGTGAATGAGTGAGTGACTGGACGAGAGCTCTGGTTTACAGCAGCCCCAGCTGTAGCGGTAGTGTGTATTTGAGGTTCAGTATGTACATTTCTGTAGCAGTGCTATAAGGAGATTTTTTGTTAAGGTTCAGACTTCACTGTGTCAGGACAGCGTGGAATTATGGGTATTATCTGTCAACAAACTCTTTTGAGTTTATGTTTAAGTGTTTCGTTTGTTTAAGGCACAACTTTTATTACAGTTAAAAACATGAGAATTGAACATGTTGAGGACTGGGAGATGTGAGAGTAGGATACGGAGATATAGTTGAGTATAATAGTTGTAGTTGTGGAGGTTGGTGTAAAATGTATATTTATTGAGTAAATGTTGAATAAAAATCCTATTCTTGTTTTCTAGCATATAGCTACATTAAATCGATCAGACAGGTTGATACACTTTAAGTCTTTTTGCCATATTGTTCACTCCTACAGTGAGGTAAGAAGGTTCGGCGTGATTTTTTCCTCACTGCGTAAACTGACGGAGATGTATGCCTGACATTTCTCTTAAATCGCTTTAGTTAAAATTTTAAATAAAAATGCCTCAGATTAATTTAACTTTGGCTGGAGTTTACTTTTTGTGACAATGAGTATACAGTGTACACGTCAGTATTTACAGGGACGTAAATGTGGGGATTGTGTAGAACAGTCGAGAGAACCTTCCAGAAATGTTTATACTGTGACTAAGAAGCACTTCATTTAGGAGTTAAATGATGGTGCAGCATTGCATTATTTTTTTCATTTGTAAGTCGCTTTGGATAAAAGCGTCTGCTAGATGAATAAATGTAAATGTAAATGCTCAGGAAACAGACTGCTAAACACACAGTATCACAATACCTGAGAACACCTTTACATGATATCTGATATATCCATGTGTACCACCACTTATTCTCCTTTAAAACCATTAAATAGAACTAAATGTTAGAAAATGCTGCTCTGTTTAGAGTTTCAGGATCTAATTGAAAGCTTTATTTTTTTAATTGTCCAGAATCTGTGTAACTATTTGCCATTATTGTCAGCGTGTAACTTTTTCTCATGCAGTCGTTATTGTGTTCTCCTTCAGCTGTGTTTCTTCATGACTGAGCATGACTGAGGGAAGGTGCAAATATTCCTACAGTTGATTGTTCAGTAATTGTCAGTTGCACGGGGGGCGAGTCATGCGGACACGCTCGTCTCTCCCACAGTATACGTATGTGTGTTGCATTTTCCATCGGGCATTCCCTTTGATGAAGAGAGTAATTGATGACTACGGAGCGATGGGCTCTTTGTTCATAGCAGGCAGAATTCCCCTCTAAACAAGGACAGTCTACAAGAGGAAGATTAATGAACTAATTTCATGCATCGTTCCTTGCTTCTATCTTTGTCTATTTCCAGCTTATGCACTCAAATCTGTAATATACACATAATGGTGTTCCTTTATAATAATAATTCCATCTGTTGGGATCGGAAATGGATGGCACAGTGTTATGTACACATGCATTAACTCTCAAAGCGCCTTGTGTTCATTTAACGCGTGCTTAGTTATCCTGAACCGACTGCGGTGGATGTTACATTTGATTAGGAAATGAGGTTTCCTCGGTGTGACAGAATTCGTTATTTTTGGGTAGCTGGACGGGTTGTTTTTGAATGTACAGTGTGCTTTTGTGCTTCTGTATCATCAGTCTGGTGATGTCTGTCACAGCGTTCAGGAGTCAGATCAGATCAGAAATCAGGTTGGCATATTTCCGAAGTCCGACATCGCCATCATGAACAGTGATACTGAGTCAAATGGAAACAAAGAACAACTTCATATCAGAGCCTCATGCACCACCTGAGATTCTGATGTCTGTATGGTGAGTGATGTCAAAGCTCTTCATAATGATTTCTATCGAACAGACTTGTCTTTTTAATTTTATTATTATTATTATTTTTTTTCTTTAGTAAACTAGACACCCTGAACGATTTCTACAACAGGACAGCCACGTACTCATTTCACTCCATTTCAGAGGCCCAGAATATATTTGATGTCAGCTAATTATTTAGCAGGAAAAGCACCATTATACATATTTTATAGTATAAAACGGAAAAAAAGGGAGCGATTTAAAAAACCCTCCCTAGTGTGTGCCAGGCGAGGACTGAACTACTTTTTCCATATGATGAGCTGTTCAATTCAATAGGGAGCTTTACCACTGGGCTTGCACAGTTTCAGGTTAACCCATTCACTGCCACAGAATGAACAGAGCTGTATATCCTGCACACACACTTTATAAGATGCAGGTGCTCTGCATTGCATGTATGCCCCATTAACAGTGTAAGGATAAACAATTTGAGACAATTGAAATAAACCCTGTACATAGAAAACTCACATTCACAAACAGTGCAGTAAGAGTCACTTATTAAACACGATTCGTTTATAGCTAATAACCCTGCATATACTGTAAATAGTGAATAAAACAAGGATTTGGCAACACGGACTGCTTAATAGTGCTTTATCTAGTGTTCTCATATTCTTGCTTTGGTTTGGTGTTACCTTCTTTGCTTTAATAACTAGTGTTCCTCTAAATGTGCGGCAATAAATGATTTGTTCGAACATCAATCAGAACATTAGAGTTGTGCTCTCAGTCTCCATAAAAGAGAGTACGTGTCCAGTACAAAGCATTATTTTATTTACAGTGTAAACACCAGAGTACTGAACAGAACTGGGTTGCTCCTTAAAAGATCATTGAAAGCATCAAATTATATGTAAATGGGACATCAAATAGATTTCAACTTCATCTATGTACACAGACATACATTTGTTACATACTTATTAGATATAAACTAAAGTCGAATAGGTGACACGGATACTAAAGTGTTAGCATTTCCCGCCATGTGTGCAATTGATGCAAGTCTCCCAGCTGATCAGCGACTTCAGCTATCTGTGGAATTGTCTACAAGTCTCTCTTCTCATATGTGAAAAGGCTTACGTCAGTATATGGAGTGTTCCTGTGTAAAGACGACCCCCTCTCGCCGAGCCCCTCCGCTCATAACAGGAAGGAAGGAAAAGATCAATAAATGTGATCTGCGTCTGGGCCGGGGCTATCAGACCAGGCAGGGGCAGCGAGCATGGCTAGGGCTCATGTTGTTATCGTGAGTGAGCTCATAGTTTTATAAAGACTGCAGTGGAGAAGCCAGGCAGAGGGGCTAAATTTAATCCTGAGCTGCAGACGTGCGAGTTTAATTGCCGGGCTGCTGGGCCGGGCCAGTTCCCCTTGTGGTAACCCAGCACCAGCCGCCACTGCGAGCAGCCCACATGGACTATTGATCCACTGCCCTATCTCTCTTTCTTTTTTTTCTCTCATTCTCTCGTTTCCTCTCGTTCTCTCATTTGGCCTGCCCTGCTCCTCTGCCCCATCATCCAGATTATTCTCCACTTCTGCGGTGCAGCGTCTGCTCTTGCTACTTCAGTTTAGTGTGTTCACTATTCATTCTCTCTCTCTCTCTCTCTCTCTCTCTCTCTCTCTCTCTCTCTCTCTCTCTCTCTATCTCTCTCTCTCTCTATGTTTATATTTTATATATTT
>JAOUWY010000002.1:20511872-20522861 GCA_025728095.1 Prietella phreatophila
TCAACCACCACTAGTGTGTAGCATCCACCTGGATGATGCGACGGCAGCCATAGCGCGCCAGAACCCCCACCACACGCCAGCTATTAGTAGAGAGGAGAGGAGAGAGTGATCTAGACAATTCAGAGATGGGGATTATTGGGGGGCCATGATAGAGAAGGGCAAATTTGGGGGAATTTCGCCAGGACACCGGGGTTATACCCCTGTCATCCAGGTAGATAAATCCAAGGCAGTGCTGAAGACTATGCCATTTTTGTAGATATCTCACAGAATTTTAGAGTACACTGGATTAAGCCAGTCTCTGAAAACTGGAAATGAACAAGCTAATCTGGGCTCAGATGCGTTGAAAGCACCTTCCAATCCTCAGCACATCGGAAACATATTTGATTATAACTGTTTTGTTTTTCACATCAACGAAAGGGAAAACAGGAAGAGGAGCAGTCCGACTTCATCACACTAATATTCACAACTTTATTTACTCCAAACCCAAAGAGATCTGTGGAATTTGCATACTGATTTGTATAACCCAGATAAGAGGTGAAATTTCTAATTATTTAATATATCTAGGGACCTTCCACTTGATCTGTGCAATAATGTTAACATAATTGCCCAAGTTGGGAATGGGAAATGGAGGGAAGCAGAGGAAACGATGGTAGTGTATAGCTATGCTATTTCTACTTGGAGAAATAGAGCCAAAGCTGAAGGAATGAAATGTGAACGTGGTGCTATCAACTGAATAGATCATCTTACATCTGAGGTTAAAAAAATTCTGGTATCCATATAGTAAATTCAGTAAGTTTAGAGCACGATCATCTGTGAAACTTGTATTAATTTATATTTTGAGCTTTTTATTTTGCAGGATATGCAGCCTTAATATGGATTTGCAGTAACATGCAGCCTTAACTGTGTAAAAACTCAAGATTTACATAATGTCCACGTTCAGTTCGTATAGAGGTTTTTAGGAAGATATTCAAAGCACGCCCAGGCTAAACCGGTGTGGTATTGTAGGTGTGCTTTCGTATCATTCCCCATTTATAGCGGACTGTTATTCTGCATTCAGAGTTCTCCCTCGCCATTATCCATACACATCCTAATTGAAATGCCTCCCTCTAGTTAAACGTACCTGCATGGACACACGTAGAATGGGATCGTATATCAAGCACTCCAGCTATTGTTAGTCATACAATACAGCAGAAACAGCTCTTTTATTGTGTACCAATGAAACCCCTATTCATTTGTATCAAGCACTGAAGTGCTTGACTTGAATAATGTATCAGTGCAGTAGACACACTATATGTAAATAGTGAGGGGGGTGGGGGGTTGCCACAATGGGAGCAGGTTGAGATTTGGTGGAACATAATGTAAAGTGCTTAGGATAGTGCTTGCAAGTCAGGGTCTGGTTACCATTGGGTGGAGGGGCTTGGAGAGCTCAATGGGATTTCAGGACACTTTTGCCATCTATTCTGCTCTCTTGTGCACACAAAGATACTTAAATGACGTGAAAAACTTTCATCGTCTTTTCTGATGTTAATGCGGTGTCTAGATCCTGTTCAGAGTGAATGTCTTTTTGAAGATGAAGTACAAACAATTCTCGTATTTGTACACAAGCTGTTAAACTTAAGATGTACGTTTAGCGGACAAAACAGAGCGGACCGGGATTAAACAAACGCAGAGCAATGACAGTGTGCTTTTGATTCGTGTCAAATCATTCTTGTCCAGTAAAGGACAACTGTGGTAGGTCAGTGGGTTTGTTCTAGTGTGTCGTTTGACTTGGCCTTTCTGCTTACCCCCATGTTCTTCTGTCATCTCTTATGACCGAATCAATTTAGTGAAGAAAATAAGAGATCATTCTACAGATTTATGGATGAATTATGAATGATGAACAATATCTGACCTGATGTATATATTGATGTAATGTCTGAATAGATATATCCCAGTGCCATAATACACACAATACATTTCCCCAGAACTCTTCTACATTAAGCTTGTATTTATGTGATCTTCAAGAAAGACTGGTAAAAAGGAGACAGAACTGATATTTCTTTGTCATCTTCTGCTCAGGTAACATCGAGTACAGCTGCCCGGCCACCAACGAGTGTGAGATCACGAAGCGAAGACGCAAATCCTGTCAAGCCTGTCGCTTCATGAAGTGCCTGAAAGTCGGCATGCTGAAGGAAGGTAATGAGCTTCTTAGACATTTCTACGTGGAAATCATGTTCGTTTTTTTTTTTTATTAATTCTTTTTTTTACTGTCCATCTGACAGACTTTTTCCTAATTAACTCATGTGCAGGCGTCTTGAATCTAATGTTTTATTCCAGCACAACTTCATATCAACATGATACAGTAAGTGTATCATATGACTGGGGTCCGAACATACTATTAGGAATCCCGAATAAGAGTAATCGTTGATACCAGGGATGCTATTTTTGTCATAAAGTGAAGCTTAACGTTATTCCTTTGACAGTTTTACCAACTCTCTAGTAGTGAAGTCTTAGTATCTAATTTTCACTTAATAATACAACATGCTGGCATTTAACGCAGCTGTTGTGACAGTTATTTTGCCGACACAGAACAAGACAGATCTGATTCTGGTGTAAAAAAAAAAGAAAAGAAAAGAAAAGTAGTTGGCTGATTTGCCAATGGGTTAATGCCAGGCCAGAACGGAGTTTAAGAGCCCTGTTGGCATGGCCCAGCTGTCCACCCCCTATGTCCCTGCCACAGAGCAGTAAATAATGCGCCTGTTGGACACAGAGACAGAAATATGCTGAATAGGTCGATCCCTGCATCTGACTAATAGAAGTGTAACAGTATTCCGACTGGAAGGGCTTCGGCGCGGTCCCTGAGCACACACTCCAGCCGCTCTCAGCTCTCCCCGGCATATTGATCCACTAAATGTTTTCCGAACATCTCAGCTCCCTTCCTGTGGATGCTTTTTTAAAGTGATGCCACTTGGGAATTCAGTGACAATTAAACATGCTGGTCATGGATTTATTTATTTTTTTAAAATCTTGGACAGTTTTCTCTCTTCCTCCAGTTCAGCTCTCTGGAGGGCCCATGTTAGCTAGTTCTGCCTGAACAGCAACGTGTATTAAAAAAAAAAAGAAAAAGAAAAAAGTTGAATTTCTTTTGAATGGAAAGCAGAGGTGAATATTAATACACAGGTTCAGTAGTATATTTTGCATATTTATGTATGTAAACACTTTATGTAAATCTTGGCTTTAATGGAATGCAAGAGGAATGTTCTATAATGTGTTTTACAACACAGGCACATATACGTAGGCAATATTTCACGCATACATTGTGAACAGGTGAATAGAATATCCGTTGTGGTGGTGTAATACACCCAATCCATCCATTTAGTGTCTGTGAATGGCTCTTCCTCAAAGCGGCAGAGAGCAATCTATATGGACCTAAGTGAGGTAACGAAATCTCTCAACTGCATGTTGCGATAGAGGGAGGGAGAGCGAGACAGAGCGACTGAGGGAGTAATCGCATTACTAGCTGATGAAAAATTAATGGAAATATATTATCTAGAGGAATAAGAGACTAGAAAATAGGGAGAGATGGTCATAAATGAATCACCAGTGTCAGTGCAAAAAATGAAGCTTAGCTTAAACAAGAGCCAGTCAACTACACAGCCATAGTCATGTACGACACATGACAGAAGGCGGCCGGTGGAAATGGAATGACGAGCAGACATTTCTCTCAGCGGACGCGCTAGCAGTGGATAATGCACTGAGAGAAAACCATAAAGAATTCACATAATTCTTAGACTATGAAATTACGATTGTAGAAGTGATTGAAATTGTATTCTTCCCTTGCACATTACATTCTCTCTGTCTCGTATATTTAACAGCTGTTATAATTTAGAATTGGTTGTGCTCCTTTGCATATGAATGAACAAGTGAACAAACATATGACATCAACCTGAATCATCTCTGTTGTTTAGACTATTTTTGCCACTGGGATATTTCTCAATTAAATGTTAAATGCACCCCGAACAGTACTCAGGACAGAGATTACTGCTTGCAGGACATCGATGTCTAAAAGTGTCAGACGTTACCACATGAGCTAATAGAAGCTTGTTTAGGTGGGTGATTTATTCAGGATAGATGCTGTGCCAGAGGATAGTACCGTATGGAGAACACAGCACACCTTCTCTAATTCACAACACACCTTCTCTGATTCTCAAATCTTCCTCTAGTCCTCCATTATTTCGAAAAGGTCACATCTCCTGTCCTTAATCATTCTGCTTGCAGATACCTACATCCTTCTTCAATGTGACTCCAATACTGTCCTCAGCATACCCCTTATTACTTATGAACGAGTAACTTGTAGCACTTAACACGGAGCTCTTAAGCTCCATCCATGCCAGTGCCAAGTCAGCCAGCGCGTACCCACACTCTCATCTTCACCTATAATTTCCAAACACTATCAAAATAAGTAAATACAATTTGCAAATGAATATGAAGACATGAAAGGCAGCTTACTGTGCATTTGGTGTCTCTCCTCAATGCAAGGTCGTGCGTCTGTCTTCCTGCCTATGCTACGTGAGCGTGAAATCAATCAGGCATTTCAAGGAGACAAGAACAAAACAGAGACCTGTGTCCATCTCTCTGAAACACTTCCTGTCGCTTGGTAACTGCTGAGGAGAAGGCTGCGTCCAGTCTGGGCTCTTTTAGTAGGTTAGAAGTGTAAAGGTCATGCTGTGAATGGATACCATCAAGCCCAATTTAAACTATACAGCACGTAGAAAGTGCAGCATAGACCATAAACTTCCAATGGTACGTAATTGTTCTTGCACTGTCTATAAGC
This sequence comes from Prietella phreatophila, assembly GCA_025728095.1. Taxonomy (NCBI): domain Eukaryota; kingdom Metazoa; phylum Chordata; class Actinopteri; order Siluriformes; family Ictaluridae; genus Prietella; species Prietella phreatophila. Next base: position 20,516,686 of record JAOUWY010000002.1, read on the forward strand.
TTCTGAGATTCAAGGGAGTGTTCTGTAAATTTATGAGAGATTTCAATTTACATGCACTACTTGATCATCTGTTTGCATTCAATCATTAAACTTTTTTTAAATGTTATCATCATGTAATCGTATGATGTAACAATAATTGGTTGTGTGTCATTGCGTGGTTAGACAGCGTAACGCAGTGGCTGTTCTTAGAGATATGCAACAGAAGTCGGCCTGAAACTCCTGTGAAATTGCTTCATTTCCTCCCGTCTGTATAAAAGAGGAAGTGATCAATAGATCTACTCAAATGTCAAGGACTACAGTTTTTCCTCCCTCTGATCAATGGAAGAGGATCAGAGCTGAGATGATAGGAAAAGATACTATTGAGAGATTACACTGATATAATCCAATGGCTACAGTCCTTTAACTGACTAGCAGATCCATACATGTCTCATCCATACATGCAGTTTGATATTTGGAGTAGAAAATGCTGTAAATGCTTAAAAAAACCAAAAAAACAATCTAAGGCAAAAGGAATGTACATGTAGGTGGAATTTTAGTTAAATATGTGCAGGCAAATAAATTCTATAAATAAATCCAAACTAGTGATTTTTGGCCGAAACCAGAAATTCTGGATGCACTAAATTTCGAAAACCAATAATTGCATAAAAGAAAAACAAATAAACAAACAAACAAAAAACTTATTTTAAAAGAGCTGCTTTTTGTATAATTGTATAATTATTATGCTTTTGAATAATTTTCATGTATTTGAATATCAATGAATACCAATTGAAAAATAAAAAAAAAAACGAGTCAATAAAATTACAGCACTTTTATCAAAAGACAAAATTAACAATAACAAAATTACAATAAAACCATTTAAATACATGGTTTATTGGTCTACGGAATCCAGTATTCTCCCCAACAGAGAATGGCTCGTCATCTAAGGTGATTATTTTATTATTTTATTTCCAATTATCTTCTGAAAACATCTCAATTCTCCATGTGCTTTGACACTGTTTGCAAATTTCTTTGCCTTTTCATACACTGTGGCAGCAGATGGTGTCGGCATGCTAGTTTGGGTATTTTTAAGCTTTTATTTTTATTTTTTGCTTTGCTGTACTGGTGTTTCAGACCTGTATCAGGTGATGTAGCCCCTCTTGAAACCTCACAAAACCTCAAAGACTACAAATTGCTATTGTGATGTCCTTATCAGAATCTTTAAAATAGTTCCACATCGTTGAAACGATCGCTGTTTGCTTGGTAGCGCAGTGATGACATTAGATCGCGCGTTGATTTAAGTGATTTGAGATGGGGCACAGGGCAACATGAAAACTTTACATACACAGGATAACAGCTAATGCTAAGTGATGCACATACAGAGCTTAAGGAAACCAAGCACTGATGTGGGGATAGTCTTCCCCAGCCACATGGTGACCCATGGCTGAGAAACAGGCAGGTCTGTTTGATGATCTCAGAGATACACTGACACCAGTGCAGCGTCCTGAATATCTGTGGCTAGTGCTTAAGATGACTCCCCAATACCGCAAATCTCCCAGGACACAGATACTGGATTCGCCAGCTATTCTAAGAGTTGAAGAAAATGTATGCTGGAGAACCCTCAGTGTCCAGCTTACTTGGGAGATCCGCAAAGAGGTCTTGCCTCATCCAGTGGACCAGGACCAACAAGCCTAAAATGACTCATGAGAACTGAATAGTATATAGTAGCATTAATGCTCTAACCAATTCTCCTGAGGATTAAGAAGAGCACTCAGTTCATCATAAACTCAGTCCATGGTGGCTAATTTGCTGTTTCCGGTGGTGATTGGCCTGGAATTACAGATGGCAAACTGCCAACAGATGTAATCACTCGTCCATCACGGGAGCACTGATCTGTCAAGGGTCAGTAAGCACAGAAAATATAAGCATTTTGCTGGACTTAACTGACCTCCATTTTAGAGGTATCTGCTTTTACCACAAATTGCTGGATGAGGTCTAGATAGTCAGGAAAGGGGCTGAAGCAAACCTTCTCTTGTGTGTGTATGGCTGTGGCAGCAATTTAAGTACAGCGGAGCTTGCATACTTTTCTGAGGGGTACAAACGGAAGTTACCACCATACTGAAGCCCTTAATATAGACTAGGAGGTGTTGTTCCTTTACCGACTTTTTTTTTACCATTGTGGGTGTTGTCCAGGACTGGACTGCCTTAACCTTCTGTTCATTCATAACTACCCCTTTCCAGCTCACCACTTATTGTGGAATAAGAACATTTTCAGCCCTTACATAGAGATGATTCTTAAGTGGACAGCATAGTACATTTACAATTATTCATTCAGCAGATGATTTTATCCAAAGTTTACAAATGGGGAAATACAAGCAAAGAGATATATATCAAGTGGAGAACCATACAAATAGTGCTACCATACATGATCTTTAATTGAGTTCTAGAAAAGCAAAGAGTAGAGGTGTAAGAGCCAGAGTAAGGTTTTTTTTTGTTGTTTTTTTTGTTATTAAGGATAATATGGGGTTGGCGTTTTAGGGGTTAGTTAGGTGTTCATGGAAGAGGTGGGTCTGTAGCTGTTTTTTGAAGATAGTGACAGATACTGTGGTCCAGATTCAGGTTGGAAATTCATTCCACCACTGAGGGACAGATAATGTGAAGGTTCTGGAAAGGGACCTTGAGCCACGCTGAGTAGGCATTAGTAATAGGAATAGGAATAGTAATTGTTTGATGTTTGGATGGGGCGGCTGTGGCTCAGGTGGTTGAGAGGGTTGTCTGCTAATCGTAGGTTTGGCGGTTCGATTCCTGACCCACATGACTTGCCCATGGACACTTCAGCATGTGGAGATACTGAACCCCAAGTTGCTCCCGATGGCAAGTTAGTGCCTTGCATGACAGCTCTGTTACCATTGGTGTGTGTGTGTGAATGAGACACAGTGTAAAGTGCTATATAAGTGCACCATTTATCTTCTAGCATAGCCGAATGGCTGGTATCCATTTTTAAATTCACAAACTCATGCCTGCGTGAAAGTAATAAAAATATCCCACTCCCATGACATTTTTGTTGTGTCCTTCATATCACATGCACACGTTTAGTCCCAACCTAATGCCTTGCGAACCTATCAGGCTTTCTTAATAATGTACCTCCTATTCATATCTGTATTTGCATTAGTTTAGAAAACATTAGCTATTAGCTCCGAATAATGTACACGTATTCTGTTACATCCCTAGATCAGACAGAAATTGCATTTCCTAATTACCTAAATTGTGCCAGTATGTAGTCTGAATGAAATGAGCCGATCTATTTGCAGAAGATTTCCAGTACCCTCAGTAGTTCCTTCCCCCCAGTGTAAAGAGGTGTATAAGTCTGTCAACTGTCTGGCTGCCAGTTCCCCTGGAGTTGGCCTGTTCCTCAGCCTAACAGGTGAGAGGATTACAGCAGGCGATAACACGTTTTCCACCATAGAGGGTTGGGAGGGAGCCGGCAGGGTGGCCCACTTCTTCGTGAGGCCTTAAACGTTGTATATCATCTCTACTGGAAGACAGACATATGAATGACTGCCCAACCACATGTGAAAGCATCTCTGCATGATTCACATATGCTCGTCCATGCACTGGAGAGACAAAATACAAGCACTCTTAAATTCAGTAGAGAATAATCATGCAGGAATACATGCAGGAATTCAGAGAGCAGCAAAATTGTGCTGGGTGGTGTGATAGCCACTGTCCCAAATGGTGCAGTTGTGGTTTTGTGGTTCTTATTTGCGCATGCCTGTGAGTGCCGCTAAGCCACTGGGTGTCAGTTTTCTCATTTCGGGATTCAAATGGGTGCTCAAGTGTGGCTAATAGTCTTCAATGGGTACTTCAGGTCACCGGTAGGCCATGACCTCATTCACCGAACTGGCGGTTGGTACATCATCTGTATTTGCTGGTGTGGTCTTTTTCAGTTTTAAAATACTTGTTTCATTCCAAGCTAATGGAAAAAAAAGTTAAAATTTAAATTCCTGTCATCACATGCATTGGCATAAGTATTTGAATGAATTTGTGAGGCATTTGTGCATCACAGTTTGTGATTCTGAAAGATTCCAGGCTGGCAGGTTGTTAACTTGTTAACCAGACCTGTTAGATGTAAATGTGATCAGTCACCCCGGGTGGAAATCTGAAGTACTGGCAGAAGAACACACTTCCAGTATGGTGAAAAGCCACTCTAGTGCCATCTAACCAACTCGAGTTGGTTAGATGCTGCATCTTACATCTTTCAGGATTCAGTGGTTATTCTTTCAGCCTGTCAGCCTGTCCGTTACCTCTAGTTCCGTCTCATCATCACTCATGAGAATGAATGCCATGAGATGCTTGCAGGCATCAGGAGCTGCCAGTCAGGGGCCATGTGAAATAGTGCTGACGAAGGGGTTAGTAGCGGCAACCATGAAAGCAGGGTTTGTTTGGCCCTGGGACATGGCCCTGTGCTTTTCCCAGCTAAAAACAAGTCCGCCTAAGCTCCTCTTGGCACTGCCAACCATCCCAGCCATGCTGACACTTTCCCCTCTCCCAGGGGACAGGCACCCAGAACAGGTGATAGACCCAAAAATAAGGTTCCCCACCAACCCTCACTGGCCTTCTCGGTCCGGCCCACACAAGGTGAGTGGGGACAGGCCCTTTTGTAGGGGCCGTGCTTGGAGAGGGATTATTATTGTTTTTGTAAGAAAGAGGAGCCTGGGGTCAGCTGGCCCTTGTCTGGCCCCAAGCACGGGGATAATCCCCATGCAAATGCCAAATGCTTTGGCCCTGAGCCCTTCTTCTCTCCACTGGCACCCCGCTTGCTTTGAAGAACTGACACCCAAGAGCCAAGCACTATCTGCTCTGCACCAGCAGCAGTGGTCAGAGCTGTACAACACACACACACACACACACACGCACGTATACATGCACGTGTTTGTTGATTAAGCTTACAGCTGCTGTGTCTGTAGTCTCATCTGAGTGAAGCAATGCTTGAAGAACAAGAAAAGAGTGTGACATGCTCAATTCCTCATTTGCATTTCAGCATGTCATCAATGACCTGGCTGTCTGCACTGTTTTTAGGTAGTGATAACTACTGGGAATTGGCTAAAGGCACATTGTGGCATTGCAGTGGTAATCTTTGGTGTCAAGAGTGTTTACCTCATCACTTCCTCTATTGTATTACTCTTGAATGATGACTTTTCAAATCAGTTTTCTGCCACAGATTTTTTTCCCCCACTGCACTTATAGTGGTCTTAGTAGACTTTGTATGATTCTGTCCTGAGAAATAAGCAATTAAACCTGGTGTTCAGTATTAACCAGCTGTATTAATCGTATTAATTCTAGTCACTTATGAGGTTGTTAAGTTTAGTCAATTATATTTACAGTACTGTGCAAAAGTTTTAGGGACACTGTTTAATTTTTTTAGTACAAACTTTGGTATAGATTTTTAATTTATGACTTCAACATTATCGAGTCAAATGCAAAAAACATTTTAGATTCCCAAACTTTAGTTTTCTTGCACAAAAATAAATGTTACAGTAGAATAATTGTATGTCACTATAGAAAGCAGTGTATTAAGTGATAAGAGACACTTTTCAGACAAAAAACATAATGAAGGGATTTGCTGCAGAAATAAGAAGCAAGTGCGACAGTTAAAGTCTCCAGAAGTACCGTGTCTGGTTCTGCAAGATGCTCAATAATACTTACAGCTCATTTCCTCAGAAAACTACACTAATTCTACCAGAGACTACAATTTTTATTTTTATTTTTATTATTTTGTCACACCAGATATTAACTTTGTTTCATTTGCTTCTGTTTACGGCTCTTTATGGTATTTAAAAAAAAAAGTATAAACATTTAATTTCATTATTTTTTTAGGCTTCTTTGCTCTACTGCATTTCTTTGCATGTGTCTAAAATGTTTGCACAGTACTGTATACATATTTCTGTTTTTATTTATTTATTTATTATTTGGCCAAAATTGAGACTTGATAGTCAAGTACACAGTTGCCTTTACCTTCTATCACATCAAAGAACTATCAGTGAGATCACGATAGTCCTATGATAAGCCACTAATTTTCCATTATAGAACTCTCTCTCTCTCTCTCTATCTCTATCTCTCTCTCTCTCTCTCTCTCTCTCTCTCTCTCTCTCTCTCTCTCTGTGTCTTTCTCTCTTTCACTCACTCTCTCACCCTGACAC
>JAOUWY010000002.1:20566507-20577810 GCA_025728095.1 Prietella phreatophila
ACACCCATTACACCCATCCTACACCAAGCTGTTAATGCCAAAGGGTTTGGAATGGGATGTTCAATGGTAAGGTGTCCACATATTTATGGCCAAATAGTGTATATGTGCTAATGAAATCGGATCACACTGCACGTCTATTTTATTTGATAATTTTTTTTTTTTTATAGTTTGACATTATTAGTGCGCTGAATTCTGTAAATATTGTTGCATGTAGCTGTTAATTGTGATCATGCTTTGACATTCAGCATTTGCTTCATCCCTTGTGCCTTAGATTGAAGGAAGGAAGGAAGGGAGGGAGGGCGGTAGAGTGTGTGCACGTGCATTCTTGTGGCTCTACTACTGTAAACTGTGTTTACAGGCGATATCTAAACAATAACATGATAGTCTTTCTTAATCCATAAATTCACTTTGTGTACCAAAACACAACACGCTTAGATTTAAAAAATAAACCAAATAATTTTTCAGATATTTTCAAACAATATTTTGCTGGGTTTATTTTATTTTTCATCACAAGTATGTGGACATATAATCCATGGTTATACTGCATGTACACATGTTAAGCAAATTGTAACCTACGGAATGGTTACATCACACTGCTACATCTTGGTGCATGCTGAAATCCTGCCCCTGCTTGAAAATACATTTCTGTTATGTACCAGCTAGAAGAAAAAAAAAAGATGCTGTGTGAGTGTGTGTGTGTGCAGCTGGATATCCTGGCTGTGTATGAATTAACATTAAGTTTTGTTACAGTGTGAGCAGCTATGGTACACTGAAGTCTTAATCATTTACAGCTCACCAGCTGAATGTCAAAACCATGTGACTTTACAGTGAAAAACATGCTCCTGTACACCATCCATCCATCCATCTATCCATCCATCCATCTTCTACCGCTACCAGTCACAGGGGAACCTGGAGTCTATCCCAGGGAACATTGGGCACAAGGCAGGGTACACCCTGGACACTGTGCCAGTCCTCCTGTACACCTGCTTATTCAATTTGTTGATATGAGAGTTCAGAGGAGAATTTCAAGACTAGTTCACGCTGACATGAAGGCTATGGTAACGCAAAAAACCCCAAAAAACATAAAAACACTCTATAACCGTGCTGAGCAGAAAAGCATCTCTGAACTCACCACAAGCCAAACATTGAGGCAGAGGAGCTACAAGAGCAGAAGACCACATCAGGTTCCACTCCTGTCTGCCAAGAACAAGAATCTGTGGCTACAATGGACACAGGTTCTTCAAAACTAGACAGTTGAAGATTTATGCCCAAGACTGAGCCTTGGTTTAGTGAATAAACTGTAGATTTGTATCTAAGAACAGTTGACATACTGAACATCCTTGTCTTTACTCTTCTGCTCCTGTTTACTGTAATGATGCATAATCTTGCTATCCAGTGTCACCCAGAAGAGGATGTGTTCCCTTGTGAGCTTGGTTCCTTTCAAGGTTCCTCGTGCCATCTCAAGGAGTTTATCTTTGCCTCTGGTTTGCTCATTAGGGATCTAAATCTACATTCAGATTTCTGTAAATCTGCTTTGTGACCATGCTTTCTGTTAAAAGTGTTTTAGTAATAAAATCTTACACAGGAAATTCTCTAGCATACTGATGTTAATGCACTTTTATTATTGGCTGAACTACAGTATGCCATTTTATTTTTTTAGCGTTTGACATATTTAACAATATTTTCCACCACATCTCCAGGTTAATGATGAAGGATTCAATTAATCATGCATGGGGAGAATAGACACACATGATGTCTTCACCACTGTGCATATACATGCACAATGACATGACATCAGATGACCACCAATTCCTAGAAAAGGATTGATCTGAAAATTCTTCTCTGTAGCAGCAGTGAGTCAGAGAGAAGAGCTGTACCCATCCTGCATGCTCACATGGCCTGTAAAAAGCAAGCCAAAGGAATGGTGTTTGGGCTATGTGCTGAACGTCAGGACTAATTTAAACATCTATGTGTAGATGAGCTCATGGAATCAAAGGTGTGTGTGTGTGAAAGAGAGAAGCGAGAGAGTGAGTATGCAAGTGTGTGTGCAGAGAAGGAGGTATGCAGCAATGCGTCCCAGCTTTCCGTGGATGATGGATAGCAACAGTAGGGGGAACAAAACCAAGCATTCCTCATGCTGTCACCACAATGAAACAGGGACAGAGCAAGATTTGGTCACAATGTGAATGCTAGGACTTCGGAGAGATGCCATGCCATCATGCCACTTCTATTGGAAGTTAAAGACTCCATCCATCACTATGTTAGGTCCCTTTAGCATTTGACTGAGAGTGGTATTCGGCGATACCTGGCTGGCTTTTGAGAGACTTCCTGGAGTCACTTATGAGTGCTAGCTTTGATAAATGTATTTTTTGCCACCATTGTTTTCTATTCCACTGCGATACAGAAACAGGTGTATGTGTGAGTGTGTGTTGTGGACATACTTTTATATCTTGGTGCGGACCATATGATGGGGATATCTCTCAGTTTTGATCTTGCGGGGATATTTGGTTAATCACCATGATGAAAAGGTTTTGTGTGTGTGTGTGTGTGTTTTCAACAAAAACTGCAGCTTTATTTACAAAAGTATTAGAATAAAAATAAATGCAAACGTTTCCTTTTGCTTATTGAGGGTAAGGTTAGGGTTAGATTTAGGTCTAGCATAGAATTAATTAGCTGCATTAATAATTACATCGATGGGAGGTCCTCACAAGTGTGTGTGCATGCGTGTGTGGTCATGTTTGTAATACCTTTTTACACACTTAGACATTAAGTCCCCATAATGATAGGAATATGTGACTGGAAAAAATAGCAGCTTTTTATAAACAAACATAAAAAGAACTAAAAGTGTTTTTGTTTAGTGATGTCAAGGGTGGGGTTAAGGCATAGCATTGTAGGCATAGCATTAAATAACAGTAACACACAAGGCAATGGAAATATCCCACAAAGACAGAATTGCAAGTGTGTGTATGTGTGTTTTGCAAAGATCAGCTGGCATGAACATCTAATAATAGCTTTTTGGACAGATTTTGTGGTGACGTATAGCAGCACCTGTAAACCTCATTGACATATTTCCATAACTACATACATGCACATAAAATAAATGATATATTTACCTAGGCAGGTTTAAAATCTCACATACTTATCTCATACTGTACTCATGCTAAGCTTATAAGACTGATGAGTATTAATAGGCAGATGGCCTTCGTAACAGGTCATTATGTAAACACAAATTGAGCTATGTATGTCCCATGCATGCACTTACTTTTTCACAATGAACGCTAATGTGGAAAACCGTCTTTAAAGGAATGACTTTCACACACATTAATTCTAATTCAAAAGTATTCAAACAAGATTTATAATGAAAGGCTTTAACTTAATTTTGGTGCTATTGTTCTATCCGAATGCAAGCTTAGGATTCCCTGTGTAGCGCTGCTTTAAACAGCAGCCTCTATTGCCTGCTACTGTAGATGGCAATGACCCCTCAGTCCCCAATGGCAACAGATCAACTCTATCTGTACCACATGCTGAATCGCCCTCAAAGCACAAAGCCACCCTGGAATTCTGCTGAGAGAAAGCTAGTAAACACTCCTGTGCCACAATCAAGAGGAGAATTACTGCTGGTTGATGGTGATCAAAATTGCTTTATGCTCCTATGTGAATTGTGTGTTTGTGAGGGGAAGCAAATGAAAGGTTTGTATTGGGGGCGGTGGCCGTGGGGCACTCGGGGCATTCTTAAAATTAAAAGTTGTAGCCTATTAGTCTGTGTTTGGTAGCTGAGCACGCACCCATGCCTAGCACAGGAGCTAATGGGAAAAGATGTGTGGAAGTGTATGATTTATGGTTGCACGCAAGCAGGGGTGGAATAATTTGGTGCAGAATGGGTACTTACTGAACGGCAACAACTCGCCTACTTATCCGTACTTTCTGGTGATAAATTAGCTCTTGTTTAAAGTAGCCGGGAACCCATTTTTCATTTTGATTACTACACTTGATATCTCTTTCTTTCTTACTCTTTCTTTGTCAGCAATGGTCCTTTGCATTTTTGTGTACCAAGTCTGTGTGTCTGAGTATTCCCCCGCTCCCGCCGCTCTGTCCCTCTCAGTCCGAAACCCCCCCATACACACACACCTTTTTTTCAGGGACTTTCTCACTATATTTGAGTAAATTCTCACCAAGTCTTACTTTGGTGTATCCGAAGCTCAGTGGCCTTCCTTATTGACCATTGGCTGTCAGTCATCTGATGAGTCCAGCTTGGACTTTCCTCCTGCCAAGATGACATTCCCATTGATCCCCCACTGACTGGAGTGACAGGACTCGGGGAAATAAGCAGATGAAATATTAAGTTATAGAGGCAGGTCCTAATCAATAAACAACCCCCATGGCTGCAGTGGCCACCGAGGTTATGTCCCTCGATAGTGGACCCTGGTAATGTGTTTGACATGGATCTGGACCAAAGCTATATGGACTCAACCCAGCCATGATCAGCCCACATCGTAGCTTTTGCCCTACAGCCAATTTCTTAGCTGGCATTTGCTGCTCTTTTCCTCCATTCCCTGGCACAACTGCCAATGCATGTGCCTGGGGTAGTGTTGGCAGAACTAGACACACTACAGAGTGCATAAATAAAACATATGACCACTGTAATGAGGAAATATGGACAGGGCCACAGCAAGCACTGGTCATTGAGGCGAAGGACAGGCATGGGTCTGCTAGTGGCCAGTCACCTGAAGCTCTGTCTTCATCCCGGAGCAGTGGGTTACAGGATTTGACATTGAGCAGGGTACATAGCATGAACTCTAAAGTAATTAAATAATTAAAGTACAAAATAATAATAATTTTTTTTTACATGGTGGTCAAAGGTTTCTGTCGTGCTAGAAGTATCACAGGTTTGTTGCAGGACTGACTGACAAATTTCCATTGCAGAATGAATCGTATTGAATTGTATGTCTCTAAATAGATTTCTTTAAATATTCAAAAACCTCTGTTTCTTGTTTATTTCTGCTTCCATAGACTAGTCCACTGTGTCCTCCCTGTGTTCAGTTCCAGTTGTATGATGCAGAAAGGCACACAGCTAGAAGTCATTAGTCATTTCCTTGGCTTGTGGGACGGGGTCAGGACAACAATGGCCAGCCAGACCCTGGATGTCACTGACATTTCTGCCCCCATTTAGACCCAGTAGAGCAATTGAGTGAGCACCTGGGGTTGTGCTGTATATTGCCCCATCAGGTCTACCCCCACAGTTTTTTCACCTCACGCTTTTGAAACGTGCACCAGCTGACTGACAGCTATCTCCTGCATCCAATCCCATCACACTCCCCCCCCACCTGCCACGCCGCTGATAAAATGTTAATGTAATTAACAGATAATGACTGTTGTTTTTAGCTGTCAATACACAGACTGCGAGAGGGATAAAGGATTCGAGGCCCGCAAAGTCACTTTCAGATATCTGCCAGCTATTGTAGAATTCAATTATTTGCCAAACACTCCCCCTCCACCTGTCTTGATCAGCCATCCCTCCCACTAGCCCATACCTGCTTTTCTTCGTCCTCCCTGAGCTTGACAGACATGCTATGTTGCTGACAGAACTGGGACCAAGCCTGGTTATAGTACACTCCAATCATGACGCCATGGGGGAGTCTTATTAACTCTTACAGTCTTGATGGTCTTTTTTGGAGAAACTTGTGTGTTCATAAATCACCAGGCAGCTAGACACTCTTCTCACCTCAGACATGGACAGGGATGCCTGGCACCAACAAGACAAATGTATTTATTTTGAACAGCAAGCACCACTTAGGCCTATCAGGACATGGAGAATAGCAGCCAGTGGCATGGGTTCTTTCCTACCCCTACATTTTTAATAAGCATCATGCCCAAACAAGATTAGGTGCTTCCAGTTTACAAAATGTCAAAGAAGGCAGCACTATCACTCATAATAAATGGGCTTATGCAAACAGTAGGGTTTGTGCCATGCATAAGTGTGTGTTCGGATTGTGAAGCAGTGATGCTGTGTGCTGATATGCAATTATTCTAAAGAGTATCAAAGTTGAGGCACAGACTGTTCGTTTGTCTTCCCAGGCTTTGGCTTCCACTATGAAAGAGCTCATGAATAAAAAAGAGAAATGGCAACAACTAACGATAAGTACAAACTCACACAATGCATGCATGGATTTTCAGCCAAAATGTCTTGTTTGTAATCGTCATACATCTGTACCCAATTACTGCCTTGGTTTTTAATCATTTCAAGCTGATTGCAGGCTGTGAGATTACAGCAGGCTTTTAAGATTATTACTGGATTATTAACTTCTTGGCCAAATTCTATAGCACTGTGTGATTACGTGTTTAAGATGTCAGATTATATGATGAAGATCCTGTAACGATAAACCTGTGATTATAGGAAATGACCACGTCTGGCTTACTTCATCAATCTGAATGTGCAGAAAATGGGGTCGCAAAAAAGAAACATTCTTCAAAGTACGCTTGAGGCAATAAGGATATTTTTCCTGTCTGCTAGCATGTTTCACGTATGTCTTGCCATTGCCTTTTCTGTATTTGTCGCTGTCCTGTGAGTTTTCCATAATAGTACAGGCTTTTAGATAAGTGTTCTAGCAGCAGATCTGATTTAGATTTTAATGCCACTAAAGAACTGACTGAATAGCATCCTTTACAATTAAAAGCTCTGACTTTAAAAAGTGAACATTCAGTGTCGACTGTGAAAGAGATTAACAATAAAATTAAATGTCTGAGTTGAAAAAAAGATGCCATAATAATATCATATCCTGAAATTACATTGAATTAACTCTATTAAGCAACTTTCCATTACAAAAGCAGCACATCCTTTATATTTTGCATTATGTTGTATTACTTTTATTATTTAACAAAGTCAGCTAGATTAAAAATTAGAAATGGATAAATAATCAAATAATGCCTCCAGCATGTGTGTGCGGAGTTTGCATGTTCTCCCTGTGATTTGGGGGTTTCCTCTGGGTCCTCCAGTTTCCTCCCCAGTCCAAAGACATGCGTTGGGTGTGTGAATGTGTGTGCGATTGTGCCCTGTGATGAGCTGGCACCATGTCCAGAGTGTTCCCTTGGGATAAGCTCCATGCTCCCCGTGACCTTGTGTAGGATAAGCGCTACAGAAAATAGATGGAAAAATAATCCATCCATTCAGACACCATCATCTACAGCTCATTTTGTATATATCAATTTTCTATATGAGCCCAGATTTCTGTTTCTTCTAGTTTCAGAAAATACATCTGTATAATTAACCCAAAGTGTGTGTTTCCTTGATATAAGACCAAAGTGTACATATAGCAATACAGGTGATATTTTTGCACAGCTCATCATAATGATAGCAGTCATGAACTTTGTCTAAAGTGTTTGTGTTGCTGCAATTAACCCAGTTTGTGCATGTGTGTTAATGACACCTAATTATCACTTCTGTAATAACATTACCCTGTGCATCATAATGAGAAACTACCGAATGTTTGCCCTCTTCCAATGGGTTCCACCCTTTATTAGCAGAGTTTTGTATGCAATTACTGCTAATTGAAGTGGTAATTAAATCAGGTGTAGCATGTTTGTAAACAGAAAGGGAGGCCGTATAATGTGCGGTTTGTCTGTGTGTGCTTTAAGAAGCACATTGATTTATGGAAATGTCTGATAATCTAGCTTCCAATTCCCTCATGATAGCATGTGAGAAAAGATACATGTACCAGAGTAGATGCTGGCATTTTCCTCTGCTGCTAACATCAAGCCTGGTCCTCTCTTGGGTCTTGCCTAATTGCCATGCAGTAGATGAAAGAGGGGCAGCTACACTTGACCTTGTCAGACAACACGGTGTTATATATTTGCATTGCGAAGTAATAAGGGTATCAAATAATCAGCTATTTCAGTGGTCAGTGACGAACAGAATTTTAAGGTGGGAGGAAATGATGCGCAGTAGAATTCAAAATAGCAATTAACCATGGGGAAAAAAGAAGCTGTATTATTTTGACTGGTGTTCACAAGCATCGCAAAAGTACAGTCAGCGGAATCATGTTGACAGTTCATTTCAAGTGACGTGAACTGAGCTTTGTGTTGATGTAGGCTGTTTTGATTTCTAAATCTTGTGGGAGAAGGCTTCATAAAGGTGCATGCACTGATATGTACACCTACATCCACACACATTACAGATAAAACCATACATTGTCACTGAATTTACACTATTTACATTAGTCTGTGAGTGCATTAGGAGAAGCCATTAAGAATCATTTAGTCAGTATGCCTACGTAGTGTGTTATGGTTTTTGCTTTAATATTCTGCCCATTTGACATTTATTATTCTACATGAACTTGGGAAACAAATTAAAATAAAAAACAAAAAACAAAAAAAACAGCGGCTCTGTTAAACTGTGTGATTCCACTTTCCTGGTTTCCATGGAGGGACATGTCACTCCAAATCAATTAAAAATGCTCACCTTAATCCTATGCTGAACATTTCTATCCTGATGGCCGTGGTCTCTTCCAGGATGATGCCACCCCTACAGGGCATGAGGGCTCAATGAATGGATTGATGAGTAGGAAAATTCTGTAATTCATATGCTATAGCCTTCACCATCGCTGAGTCTCCCCACAATTATTATCAAACCAACAGTTGAAGAAATATTTTTTAAAAGAACAGTTTTCGACCATAGAGTACAGACCCATAGACTAGTAGAATCTATTCCAAGATCGAATGAAGCTGTCCTGGTGAATCCTGATGGCTTAACACCTTACTTTGTTTAATTTATCACCATTTTTTAAATTAAAAAAAAATGACTGTTTATATATAGCACACTCACTTGAATCCCAGACTTGACCTTTCCACTGCTTCTTTTGGCTGATTTCACCTCTAAGTGTGTGTGTGTGTGTTTTTTTCCTATGGCCTTTCCGCTCAGCGGGTGGCCTTTTGTGTACAGGACCAACAAACATCAGACAACTTTCTGCACTACTCTTTAAAAGGCACATTATCAGATCTATCCTAGAAGGGGCACTCACAAACACGAATGTTAAGGGGCTTTCACACTGGCAAAACAGAACCCGGTTTGCATGAAAAATCAGTCGTGTGAAAGCTTCCATGTGAACCGAGAAGCGTACCACAGTACCGAACCCGAGACTTCCTGTAGGAGGTCTGAATTCGGTTGCAGTGGAACTGTGCTGCGATTCCTGTGAACTTGAACAAAACTCGTACTCGGGTCCGCACCTTTTCAGGAAGTAAAGTAACCTGGGCATTTGTTTTAGCTGATGACGACATCATTCGTTTCCACTACACATGTGTACCATCAGTGGCAGGGGAACGTTCCCCATTCTTAAGTTTGATGTGAATATTATATAAAGCTCTTGACCGGTATCTGCAAGACTTTGCACAGCTGCCACATAATTGGATAAGTGGACAAATGCCCAGATGCACAGGTACACGTGTTCCTATTAAAGTGGTTGGTGAATATACTACATGTGTATGCGAACACTATATGGTTTGAAAAGACAAACTAACAGTATGTAATACTCTACATATACAGCAGATTTTTTTTTCTTTTATTGTGACTTCTTATGATTTTGTATTCAAGGTTAGATTTGGGATGTGACTTGTTATTCTGAATGAAAATCTGGCACTATATTTCTCAATATGCATATTTTGCACAGCTTAATAAGAAAACAAAGAGGAGTTGAATTACATCAGGTGCTATTTATTCATGCTAATAATTCACTGTAACATGAACAGATCTCTTTTTTCACCCTTATTTAATGCAGTTGTATTGCAAAACTAAATAATTTGTTATGCAAAATACAGTATTCATAATTTCATTGTCTCAGTATTCATTTTCCTCTAGTCCAGCGTTATGTTTTTTTTTTGGATGACAGGTCGGCTCGAGACCCAGTTCTCATTTCCTGGGCATCTGCTCGGGTTTGGTGCTGTCACCTGGCTTGGCCTGGCTGCTCCTCTCTGCCCTGGTCCAGCCTCGTGTCTGTCACGCTCAGGCTCCTACTGAGCTAATTGAGAATGGGAGAGCTGTGGAATCTTTTCCATTAGCCACCCCTCTAATGACAGGCAGGGAGACAGCTACACATGTTCAGCCTCTCCCACTAGAGGCTTGTGGAGATAGCGGCCTGTCAAGCACAGCAGCTTGTCACCGCACCGTAGCTCTGAGGAGCCCCAGTGGCCCTGAGAAGCAGCTTGCTGAACACTGTACTGTAGCTCTGCCAAAAGTAATGGAGATTATTATTTACACCTCTCAAATGACAGGAACTCGCCACGACGATGGTGAACTGTTTACTTATCCCTTGGCTCTGATACAGGACTGATGTAGGGGTTGTGCCAGCTAATGTTAAGTGCCCGTTTCTCTTATTCTCCTTTCAGTGTGCAACTGAAATGTTTTCGGCTTGTTGATGTGCATTCATTTTTAATATGGTGTTTCAGTGTGGATAAGAATGTCTTGAACCTTTCTAAGCGGTGTCTTTTACTTAAGCTGGTATTTTACGGCCATGAATTTGTGTTGGAAACGTAATACTTCCATCATGTCACTCGTCTGAATTACATCTAAAGTCATGTGCAACTCCATATGCATAGGTTTCTCTATATGTGATGAATTTCACTTTGAGGTATGAATACAGACGTGTTGAGCACATGCGCTAATATCTTTTCATAGAAACCCCAATGAGCCATTACAGCCATCTCTGTTCATTTCCCCCATCTGCCACACATTCATCAGGAGATGCTTAGCTACCTCCTTCAGCACAGATGGAGCAGGAGAGCTTTGATTGGATCCAATAAGGGGAGAGGAAATGGAGGAGAAAAGAAGCCCGCTGTTGTACAGGAGGACAGGTGAGGAGAAGCCCCTCAAGCTCTAACCCGAGAAATATGATTCTCAAAGCCCAGCAAAATGTGAAATACAGCCGCTGTCTGATGAACCAGTAAGTTGATTGCAGGGATTTGCTTTGACTGCTTATAGAAGCATGCTGGTTCAACACAGTCATACAAACACAAATGTACCTAGTAAACATAGCACCCGCAGATGAAGCAGAGAGAGAGAGACCGTGAAAGAAAATTTAACAGCTGAGGTTTTTTGTGTGTGTGTAAGTTGTAGCTGCATAATAGTGAAAGACAACCTAAAGGAAGTACTATAGAAATGGGGAGAAAAAAGTACAGCCTCACTGCTGCTACTGCCTCAGGGGGAGGAAGACATATAACATTAATGGTATCCTTTAACATCTCCTTAACCTCGTTCCCCCCGGTGTGTGTGCTCTCCCCTCACCTCCCTTGGGTCCTGTTTGTTTCGCCTGCCAGGG
>JAOUWY010000002.1:20615082-20638043 GCA_025728095.1 Prietella phreatophila
TTATTAGGTGAATATATTAGGTAGCACAAGCACTAATTTCAGATGCACAAGAAAGAGAGAGGCTTTCTGGTTGGACTGTGTATTTTCTGTATATTTAACCTCTAAATCTAAAGCACCGAAGCAGCTGTAAATGGGAATTTCTTTGGCGTCTGTCGTTGCCTATGTGACAGTACCCTCTGAATATGCCATCCTTTCTGCACTAGACATATGAGAACATTTGTTGGTTTGTTTCGTATTTGTACACTGCTTTGAAAGTGTTGTGGGATTTGTATTCGATCCTTTACGTTAAGAAGAATGCATTGTGAAATTTCATTCTTCACCAGTAACAGCGGTGGTTGCATTTCAGCTGAGCGTGTTAAATATAGTCTTGTGGCTTCAAGTGTTCATTTCCCACCAATCAGCAGTGGTAAATGACTCTTGCTGTGTCTGTGTTTTGCCATTTGGCTTTGAACCTGTAAAATGTTTCTGCTTTACAAACAGGGTAAAGCTGAGTGCAGCTGGGGTCCCCCCACCCGTCACCCCCCCCCCTTCCAAATATATGACCAAAACTCACCAATTGCTTCAGGAAATATCTGCATTGTAATTGGTGTTTTATTATGTGTATGTAAATGTATTATTGATGTATGGTCATATTTGCTTTTATAGAGTAACAATGTTCTAGCAAGACGAGCGACTTCGGGTAAGTTTGCATTAACTTGAATACAGTGTTTATTATATAATATAATACTTTGAATGTTCATCATAATTTAAACTCCTTTCCTCCGCTAGCTGATAACATTTATTTATTCATTTATTTATTTTACAAATAATCATAGCGCGTTTTCCTTTTCACATTGTAAGCAAACAAATATTCTTGGTTCTTCAGGCATATCGACTTCTCAGTGCGTCACCATCAGGAACAATCTGTAAGCATTGCTTTAGGTTATAGGAGATTAAAAATCTGAACTACTCTTTAACCATGTCCTTAATAATGAACACTCTAATTTTGTATTTCTTCCACTGAATTGCAGGAAATTTGAGACGAGGCCCAGTATCTTCCAAATCAGATACTTCAAGACCACTGCGTCCCACAGTACGTCAGTTCACACACATGGTTTTGTTTCAGATTTGATGCTTGTTAAATTTGTGTCTGTAATATGTAGCTTGTTCTGCATCTGTTTAAGAAACAAGGAGTTAGTAATCTCCTGTAGGACCCCATACAAGACTAGTTTATCTGATGGAAGGGGTGGTGCTTGTGGGGTTGTAGGTTTTCTTAATTTGTATATTTGTGGAATCTGGATTAGTTGATGAGGGTACACTTGGAGAAGTACGAGAATATTGCGGATATTGGAATTGCCATCCACAGTGCAAATGTAGAAGAATTATTGTACATATTTATAATTTATGGATTTGTTCAAAACTGACCAGCTGTGCTAACCTTCTGCTTGCAGTTTTTATAGATAGAGAGATAACTTAATTCATCCCAGTGGTAAATTTCGATTATAGCATAGAGAGTTATAATTATACTATAGTATAATTTAACACTATAAATGAAAATGTGTGTGTGTGTGTGTGTGTGTGTGTGTGTGTGTGTGTGTGTGTGTGAGAAAAGAAAATTAATTGCCCCTAAACTAGTGTTCGTTAAATGTTCGTGGATGACCTTTTTCCCATGACGATGATGGGACAACACCAATGTCATTAAACACTAACTGTGACTATATCAAGGTGTAATATTGTTGATGGAAAAAGATGAGACTAAAGTGTAGATTAAAAAATAAATGCTTTACCAAAATCTGTTTTCATCAACAACAAAAAAAAGTATAGAAATATTATAGAGTCGCTTTTAGAATGCTCCTGTCATGTTCCCGTCTTACATGTTATAGAACATAGTTCGATTAACAGCACACGTCATTATGTCACCACGCCACACCGTCCGACGTCTCTCCAGAATTTCACATATCAACATACAGTTCGTCTTCGTTATGGTGCCGTATACAGTTTTGGGTGTTTTTATTTATTTATTTTCCAAACAGTTAATTATTTGTCATGCTGTACATGCTAATAGACAACTGCTTGAAGCCGTGGGCTGTGTCTCGAACCGCGTACTTACTGTCTATATACTAGCCGAGATACACTATAGGGCCTATAGTAGGCAAGTTTGCAGGTTGGGATGCAGCCGAACTCTCTTGTTCGCCGTAAAATGATGAGAACTGCCGTGTGTGATTGTGTCTTGTCGCAAAATGCAGTGAAAACTCTCACATGACGTTAATAATGTGATTAAGGTGTTTACATGTCTGTAATACATGTCCATAATGCGACTAAAAAAGGAGTGCTCCACCTGTCTTAATTCCATTAGTGCTTACTTTGAGTATCACCTTAATTAGATTAAGGTAATTAAAAATGGCTGTTTACACGGTAGTTTCTTAATCAGAGTATTGTCTTAATCGGGTTAATAGTGGATTATTGTTGTCCATGTAAACGCAGTGATTGTCAGCAGTGTAAACATTGTAAACAGTCTGAAAACAGAAAAATGAATGGAACTACAGAGGGATATGGATATCAAAAATGGATGGTGGCAGTTCAACTATCATCCAATGAGCTTATCCTAAGACAGGCAGATGAGCAAAAAAAGTATCAGTTCTTGTGAGTCAGGGCAGAGCTAAACTTGTTAAGCTAAGCTAAGCTTCTGTAGTTTTTCCCGTGTGCTTGTAGGCGTTCTTCTTCTTCTTCACCACTTGTGGACCGACTAAAACACTTGCGTGTATTTGCTGCCCCATCAGGTTCGGAAGAATTGGAACCTCGTTACCTCCATTAGAACCGGTTCCAATGCTAGTGCAGAAAAACAAGTACCATCAGGTTTTAAGAATGTTGGTACAAACAACTCAGTCTGTCTTTAGTAATCAGGTTCTCAGGTGCGTTTGAGGAGCTGAATTCGTACGTTTGAAATTAGCACAATGAGTAAATCCAGTTTATGACCTCTTGTGTTTTTAATCAATATGTGAAGCTTGGTCTCCTGGCATGACCAGGCTATTAGCAACAATGAGGAAAAGGAAGCGGATGTGGTATTATGTCCAACATTACAACATCGTGAGGGGGCGGAGGATACAGATAACCTTTATGTCAAATATAAATCCAAATCTATTGTGACTTCTTTTTTCTTTTCTTACTGTCTGGAGACATGAAAGTATTTTAATACTACACGTGTTTGCTATAGCAAAAGCAGTAACCTGATATTGTCACATAATAATAATAATAATTGTAATGATGTGGTTGTTATTAACTACATCTTAATGTATGGAAAAGGAAATGTAGGTCTATTTTAAAATTTCAAGACATTAAAAATAAAATGTTGGTGTACAGTAAGACCTCTAAAATGTAATGCAGAATCCACAGGAAAATATTTCTCTGCTATGAACCATTCCAACCTCCAGAGCTAATCTGAAGAATTGGGCATCTGCCAGAGTTATAACATTGAAAAATGGGCAAAGATTAGTCAGAACAGACCGGGAGAAGTGGGGGACGGATATTCAAACTAAAATAATCTGAAGGAGGATATGAAAGCTGTTAAAGGCAGTTATAAAAGCAAAATGTGTGAATGAAAGCTTTTGGAGAACATTTAAAAGAAACACCTGCACATTTATACAGTTATCCAATCAGCCAATCATGTGGCAGGAGCACAATGCAAAAAATCATGCATATACAGATCAAGAGCTTCAGGTAATGTTCACCTCAAACCTCAGCATGTGGAAAAGTGTGATCTCTGTGACTTTGATCGTGACATGGGTGCTGGTGCCAGACAGGCTGGTTTCAGTATTTAAGAAACTGCTGATCTCCTATGATTTTCACACACAGCTTAGTCTCTAGAGTTTACACAGAGTGGTGCGGAGAAAAGGAGAACGACTCGACTGGTCTGAGCTTACAGGTAGTCTATAGTAACTCAAATAAGCACTCTTTACAACTACTCCTGTCAATCAAGAACAAGAAGCTGAGGCTAACATGGGCACTGATTCACCCAAACTGAACAGTTCTAGACTGGAAAAAGACCAGGTTTAAGTGGAACCCCCACCCCCAATATTCAGTTGTTCAGTTTGGTCATGTGGCCCATGTGGTCTTCTTCTGTTGCAGCACATCAACCTGAAGGTTCAATGTTTTGTGCATGCTGAGATGCTTTTCTTCTCACCACGGCGGTAAAGAGTGATTGAGTTACCAATCTAACCATTTTCCTCTGACCTCTCATCACCCATAGAACTGTCACTTCCTCAGTTGGTTTTTTGTTTGTTTTTTGCACTATTCTGTGTAAACTCAAAAATCCCAGGAGATCTGTAGCTTATGAAGTACTTAAACCCGCTCATCTAGAACCAAAAGCCATGCCATGATGAACATCTCAGAGATCACACTGTTCCCCATTCAGCTGTTTGATGTGAATTTTATCTTGATCTGTATCTGCTTGAGTTTGTCCATCATGTGCTGCTGCCACATGATTGGCTGCTTAGATAACTGTGTAAATGAGCAGGTGTACATTACCTAATAAAGTGGACAATGAGCATATATGATTTTCAGAAATAGATCTAAAAGTTTGAAGACATTGATTTTCTTTATTAATGACTTGTACGCTATTCGATCATTTTTGTTGCTTGTAAAAATGAAGGCACATCTGTGAAAACAAACAGACAAAAGAAATAGTTTGTCTTCATATTATACTAAAGGTGCACAGAGATTTTGTGCTCAGCTCTGTTTGCTTTTAACCTTCATTTTATTTTTTTTTCATTCTTTTTGCAGAGAATGAACTACTTACTATCAACACACCAGCATTTGCTGAGTCTGTCACAGAGGGGGATGTGAGGTGGGAGAAAGGTACGAGTTTTTCTTCTGTCTTGACCACAGATCTTGTTGAGCCCCATTAATAGCATCGACATGCTAACTCGATATTGACGTGTGTTTTGTTTCGTCACGTAGCTGTGGGGGACACCGTCTCAGAAGATGAGGTGGTTTGTGAAATTGAGACTGATAAGGTAAAACTAATATTTTTCAGGGATATCCTGACAGTTCTCATACCAGACGGTGGTGTTAAGTGTTTTGCCTGTGTGCTGTATGCAGACGTCAGTGCAGGTGCCCTCTCCAGCTGCAGGAGTGATTGAGGAGCTCCTGGTTCCAGATGGAGGCAAAGTGGAGGGAGGCACTCCTCTATTTAAACTAAGAAAAGGAGGTTAGTGCATGCCATCTGTTCATTACATTTGGAGCGGTTTCCTGGTCCTCTACAGTGTGTGTGTATATTTAAGCAATAGCACACATTCAACAGTACAGTTATACTGACATTATACAGTTATACAACGGTTCATTAAACAAGAAATTAATATCAAGTATCGGACACAGTGTGGCCAAATGTTTATTTTTGCTCAGCTAATGAAAATGGGTTCAGAAGAAGCTGCACTCACTATTAACCTATCAGCTAGCTGTCTGTCTTGCTGCTGATTAGACCTGATGTGATTTGTGCATTCACGTTAAAGGTGCATCCGGTGAAATTGGCTTTGCTTCTTCCTCTTCATCTTCCTGTGATGAGCTTTATTCATATTTTAAGTCAGGAGTTATATTAGTGAAAAATATATTGTTCGGCATGTCCGCTGATGATGTTGCTGACTCTGCTCTAGTAATGCTCTCAGTTAACTGACGCTAGAATTGGAATTTTATGTGGCGAGCACAGACAAGTGGCATGATGCACACAGCGAAACGTCCCAATGCGGTTATCCAAAACTTTAAGGACTCTTGGAACACTGCTCGTCCAATCCGGTTAGTGAATTGGAACGAACGGTAGCATAAATGTGCATTCAAACATAGGACATCTGATTAAAGATATGTGAATGTGCGCACAATTAAAGTGAGAAGTATTATTTTAATTCAACCTTTAGTGTGGTTACAAGCACAGTGTCTTAACAACTTGGCTGCCTCTTCCTTCTTGTCACAGTCGATGTATTTACAGAGATTGGTACGAAAAAAATAAATCAAATACTGAAAATACTGTATCCTTTTCCTGGTGAAGGTTGAGCCTTGTTCTTTGGTTTCATGATCTCCTCAGCCGGCGCTCCCAAGGCAGCCGCTGCCCCCGCTCCAGCAGCCGAGGCCCCAGCAGCTGCAGCTCCTCCGCCTCCGCCTCCTACTGCTGCTACGGTGGGGTCCATCCCAACCACCATGCCCCCAGTGCCACCCGTGCCAGCACAGCCTGCCACTTCCAAACCAGGTGAGCCAGACACACATCATTCATTCAGCTGCTGGACTTTATAAGAGAAGTGAATTGCTTACCCTTTGCTTGATTACATTGCTGAATTGGAAGATATGAAACACAGAATGCAGTGTGTTGACACAGTATACATGTTTGTCGTTTTGCTGAAGTTTCAGACATCAAGCCCACTGCAGCTCCTTCTGCCCCTGCTGCAGGCGCTGGAGCAAAGGGTGTACGCTCTGAGCACAGGGTCAGTGACTACTGAGGGGGTGGCATTATTTATCAAGCAGTATCACGCTTTTAAAGAGAAGCAAAATGCCTTTTATAAATGAGAGAAACTGTGTGTTTGGAGATGGAAACCGTGTAATAATTCTGATATTTTATATTCTCTTTAAAACTGCAGGTTAAGATGAATCGCATGAGGCTGAGGATTGCTCAGAGGCTTAAAGAAGCTCAGAACACCTGTGCTATGTTGACAACTTTCAATGAGGTGGACATGAGGTCAGATTAGTCGCCAATTCCAAATCTGTTTTTTTTTTCTTCTTCTTCTTCTTCTTCTTCTTTCTTTCTCTAAAGGGACAGAACATGTTATTTATTTATGTATTTGAGAAGAGGCTCTGAGTCATAGACTGAGTTCAGGTCAATAATATTGAGAAAGTAAAGTCTTGTAATGGTGGGGTGAAAGTCCTGTTTGTTGCCTAAACTTGATTAGAACCTCAGCAATGCTAACACAAATGGTTATAGATTGGAATCTGGCCTACAGGAAGAGCTTTTTGCAACCCGATGCCCATTTAAAGCCTGGAATGTAAATATTTGGTACTAATGTCGGTAAAAACAAAGATAAGATTTGGGTAAAATGTGCTTTATTAATTTAGAAGGAAACGTTAATGTCCTCAGACCCTCACTTCAGAAGATGACACTTTGAGGATTTATCCCTGGCGCAAATGGAGGTGTCAGCTTTCGGCTGCACAGGGGTTTTGTACTCGCGCAAATCTAGTTGGTATCGACGGGATGGCGCAAGACCCCGCAGGCCAGGGTTAGTGCGGAGACGAAGAAGCACGGCCGGTCAGGGGCCGAGAGCATCTGCCCAGCTCTCCCCCGAGAGCAGCCCTCAGAGACTGCCTGCAATGTTATGGGCTTTTATGACAAGCCAATAAGATTTGAAAGGTTTAGAAAGTGAAGATTTTTATCTCGTCTTCTCTCCTTTCTCGGAGAGTGTCTGTCTTGGGACGGTGCTAATTCTGTTAGCGGAGAAACCCTAGAGCTTAAGCGGAGTTGGAGACAGGAAAACGGACAATTAAAAAGCGCTGGGCAAGTGCACCATTTTTATCATACACGCAAACCATTGTCAATAAAATCCCTGATGTAGCACTTCAAGGTTGTTGTTGCTGGAAAAGATTTTGTTTTGCAGTCTGCAGTAACTACTAAACCTACGTATTGAAAGAATACTTCCCTGGAATGTTTGTGTAAAAAATGTTCCCAAAAACATGCAGCTTTTGAATTGAATGTAAATTGGGTGCAACTTTTTGATTAAAGATCTGTTGCTTGTTTTCCCTGCTTATTTTGTTCACTTTGTCCCTGACTGCAGCAACATCACAGAGATGAGGAAGGTCTACAAAGATGCTTATCTCAAGAAGCACGGCATCAAACTGGGCTTCATGTCTGCTTTCGTGAAAGCAGCTGCCTACGCTTTGGTAGACCAACCATCAGTCAACGCAGGTACAGTTGCAATCAAAATTATTCAACCCCTATTGCAAATCAGGTTCATTGTTTTTCAAAATGTACAGACTTTCAGCTGTTTGCAATGAACAAATCAAACCAAAGCAATTGAAATGGTTCTATACAACGAATGCTTCAAGTGGTTTCCCCAAATTCAACTGAAAATGCAACTTATAATGACTTCTTATTATTCAGCCCCCTGAGTACAGTCCCTCACAACAGCACAAATATGCAAAACAGGCAAGATGGAAACGTCATGCCGTCTGTGACGAAGCTGAAGCTTGGGCATCATTGGATCTTCCAACAGGACAATGATCCCAAGCATACCTCAAATTCCACCAAGGCTTGGTTGCCGAAGAAGTACTGGAATATTCTACAGGGCCATCAGTCACCTGACTTGAACCCAATAGAGAATCTCTGGTGGGATTTGAAGAAGGCAGTTGCAGCACTCAAACCCAAGAATATTACTGAACAGGAGGCCATTGCTCATTATGAATGGGATAAGATTCCTCAGGAACACTGCTAGAAGCTCTGCATTTCATTTGCAGCAGGTTATAAATGCAAAAGGGTGCTTTATCAAGTATTAAGATGCTTGCCATGAAGGGGTTGAATAATTTTGAAACTGGGGAAGTCATTATAAGTTGCATTTTCAGTTGAATTTGGGGAAACCACTCAAAGCATTCATCATGTTGGAACTATTTCAGTTATTGAGGTTGTGTTCTCTGCATCTAAGATAACGATTTATAAACTATAACACCCCCCCCCCCCGCTTCCTTCAGACCCACAGAAACCTGGCCTACATAGACAAGCCACACTTAATCTAGATTTTATATGTAAGTAGTGAGCCACAACCCAATGCAGTGAAAAGTCAGTCAAGCTATAGCTGTTTTTTTTTTACTACATTTAAAAAAAACTGTGTAGTAATATCTAATTTGATACATTGTTTATAATTTTAACGGTTTCAGACAACTCAAGTGTTATCACTTCAAAATGTAGTGCATCAACAAAGCCCTGCTGTGAAGTCAAAACTGAAATTATGAATACAAACCTATTCAAATCCTGTCACTGTTACATGATGCATTCAGTTTATCACAGCTAATAAAGTTACACTCCAAGTCCGAAATGAAAATGCTTTGTGTTTAGAGATCAAAGTGGACAATGAGCTTCTTAAAGACAACCATTTGAACATTTTGATTGATTGATTTTTTTTTTTTTTTTCCCCAGTAATTGATGACACAACCAAAGAGATCGTATACCGAGATTATGTGGACATCAGTGTGGCAGTAGCGACACCAAAGGTGATTTCTGGAGCTGGTCTTTTTCTCCTTATAATTTGGTAACGGATAGCATTAGCATACTCTATAGCCTGTAATGATGCAAAGTGACAAGTGAATAAGTGCATTTAGTCCAACTGGGTAATGTTACTCCTGTAAATGAGAGTGAACATGATGCATTTCTGCAGCAATGTACTATAACCACTTTAGTACAAATGAATTCCAGTTTAGTCTTGAGACCCACAGTGACTGACATGCTGGAAGCTGAAATTTTGCTCTCATGTGGACTTCATTTTAATTTCTCTGAGCCTGGAACTTTTAGTTTAGTACTCAATGTATAAGTATGCGCCATATTTAAAAAATGAAGTATTTTTGTAAATGAGTGTAAAGCTGATTCTGATTCATCTGTGTTCTCATCTCATCTTCACAGGGATTAGTGGTGCCGGTAATTAGAGGAGTGGAAGGAATGAACTTTACAGACATTGAAAGAACTATTAACGAGCTGGGAGAAAAGGTAGGAGCCATTATTCTGTCTGAAATTGAACACATTTCATGTTCTGACTAAAGATATTAGCCATCATCTTTAAATTTTCATACTTCTAGTGCAGTTTGTACTAGGGCTGGGCGATATGACAAAAATATCATACCATATGATACTTGGACATTTCTACGATACGTGATATATAATTTAGATAACAAAACGTCCGCAAAACACTAGTAAAATAAACAAACCATTAATGCTTACAAAGGTCAAGTTTTTATAAAAATTTGTCAAATCAGTGGCATCCATTCAGCACCATTTAACTACAAACATGTACAAAATACATCACCACACCAGCGATATCTCAGAAAAGTGTATCGCTTAATTATTGATCGTGATATCGGTATTATATCGATACATCACCCAGCCCTATTTTGTACCATTAGAGTGCTCTTAGCACATGAGCTTCAGAGTAAACAAACTGTTCTCAGACCCTGCTATGCTTTAAATGGAACAACTAACCAAAACCCTGTTTTTAGACAAATTTGTGATATGACCTGATTTTTAGTGGTTCTATTTTGGGTTAAGCAGATGGTTAAAAGTGGGGAACTCAGACATGTACTGTAGTATCTGGAAAAACAAGTGGTTTTTGGTGGCTTTAAACTTTTCCCTTTAAAGTCCTAGAATGGAGCTTTAGATTTCTCGTACTTATTTATTTGTATATTTTGGCTCACAGGCACGTAAGAATGAGCTGGCAGTGGAGGATATGGATGGTGGCACATTCACCATCAGTAATGGTGGAGTTTTCGGCTCACTCTTCGGCACACCCATCATCAACCCACCGCAGTCAGCTATTTTGGGCATGCATGGTATCTTTGACAGGCCAGTGGCTGTTGGTGGCAAGGTTAGTTATAAGCTTGTTGCGTTTCAGTTTGTACTATCCATCAGTAGTCACAGTGTGGGTACTTTTTGACTTTTCTTTGCCTCACAATGTGTCTCGTCATTCTCAGGTTGAGGTCAGGCCCATGATGTATGTGGCTCTGACGTATGACCATCGGTTGATTGATGGCAGAGAGGCCGTCACCTTCCTGCGCAAGATCAAGTCTGTGGTCGAGGACCCCAGGGTGCTCCTCTTGGATATGTGAGATGTCGTAAAGTGTACATTAATGGCTGACTTCCTCAGATTCTCACAAAGTGGTTATTTTCCCACAAAACAATCCTTATGGCATATGATTTACTGTGGTGGTTAAATAGGGAAAGCATTCTGAATGTTCATTTACTTGACAGTAGTAAGAAGTTAACAGTTGAAAATTGCATGGACTAGACAAAAGAAAGGATATACAGGTTGTACAGGGGTCTCAGCTGGCATCTTCTTAGCAAGAAGGCTGTCCTGCCATCTGCCATACGTAAGTGCTTTTTTTTTTTTTTTTTTTTTTTGCCATTGTTTAACTTGAAATATGTATGGTCATTATAATACATATGCAGTTATATGTATAAGTTGCTCATAATATGTCCAAATATCGGGTTTTCCGACTGGTAAAACAAGCACAGTAGTAGACAGTATCTCATGTTTCACATTGTGTTTGTTTGTAGAGATAGTAATGAGTTGACCAGCAAACCAGATATACCGTTTTGTCACAGTCACAATTTTTTTTAAACACACACTCGTGTTTACAGTATGGCCCTTAAATGATGCCACGATCAGATCTGTGAAACTCACTGGGAATACATTCTGCCTATGCTGTGTAAAGAAACAAATATTTAAGGAGGAAAAAGCTTTTAAACAATAAATGGATAAATTGTGGTTTTTTTTGGTCATTTTCTGGTGCTTATTCACGTACTAATCCTTTTTCTTCGACAACAAATTGTTCCAGGTTAATAACTGGTAAGTTGAAGTGACCATCATGGCTATTGCTAGCTGTGAATCTACTACGCTGCTGCTGCTTCTGCTACTTGGCTGATCAACTTTAAGCAGACATGCATGTGGTTAAGGTAGATGCATGTGGGTGATGGGTCTGCTGAACACACGTTAATCTGAAAGGAAAAACCCATAAATTCATAAACCAATGTCTCATCTATGACTTCAGTAGCAAGACAGGATGTGGTAGCTGTGCTATTATTTTGGGCACATGCTGAGAAGGGGGTCTTGTGGCAAAATAAGTGCTTCGTCTCCACACTCCGAGATGCATGCATGGCTGTATGTTAGCCCGACTGCGCAGACGTCTCATCCCAAACTGGACAATCCTTTGCAAAACGTACGGTGATCAAGCAAACACAAGACACTTTGTTGTTGTTTTTTATTATTCTTATTTTTGCTTTGGTTAAAAATGTAGTTAGCTCGTTTCATGAGCATAAAAATTATTCTTAATGCAGACAGTAATCATTTGAGGCACAAATGTTTGACATGACTGTCCAAAATATCATTAAAATCTGTACTGTTGAAATGGACCAACATTACATCACATGCTTGATAAACAAGGTCAAATGTAATGGTATTGCATATCACTTGTACATCTGTCATGTAGAGGTGCAGCAATAATTAAATGCCTGAGATGTAGGTATATGCTTACAATAACCCCATACATGTGCTGTAAGGTTACAGGAGTTCCTTTTATAACCACAGAAATTACTGAAAAAATGATGTTGTTTTTTTTGTATCGATTTGTTTTTTAGTGTTCAGCTGATGGTCTGGAGATCCTGATGGTACTTGCGTCACACACCACTTGGGGGCAGTAAAGGCATTTGTTTGAGCTTTGACTTCTCATGAACCACTGGTGTTAGGTGTCGGACTCGTGTAACACACCCTGTATTCATTAACTGGCCAGTGTGTGCCAGGGAACAGAGTTAAAAAAGGGGTGGTACTTAATGTCACTCACACCTCCACCTCCAGAGCCCAGTCGATATCCAGCGTCATACTGAAGGAGCTGTGTGGAAATAATATAACATCACTGCCTTATGTGCAAAGCTATACTCGTGTTCACAGGTTACACTTGTGCTTTAGACGTACCTCTGAGAGCAGCGAGGCAGCTGCTGTGCTCAGGTGATCGGGAATACGTAGCTGTGTGTGTGGATGTACACCTGTAGGATGACACTGCCACAAGGGCTGAAATCACAGAAGAGGTTTTCTTTTTCTAATCTCTCTCACACAAACTGATTGATGGTCATTTAGGACCCATGTTTGTCTACTACAAGAACATGTACTATTCTGATTTCACTTACGAATTTGAATGTGACTCAGCTCACATCGAACTGCTGTATTTTATTCTAGTGTGATGGTTTAATAAGATCATACTATACAGTGATATAGACCTGGCTTACCATTCCAGTGAGAAGTTCATACAGTAAAGCTCCCAGACTCCACCAGTCACTCGCCTCTGTGATTTTGGATACGCCCCCAATCTCTGTTTCCAAATGAGTACATATGTACAGTTTAGGGTTGGGCAATGTGACTGTTAAACCGCTGAAATGATTCATTATGTCATAACACACTTCTGAGATATTGCATGTATTGCAATATCTTCTTATAACATTATTTTTTTTAAAATAACAATCACAACCTCTAATTCAAACTTGCTGAGTTACAGACTGAGGAATACAGAATTTTTTTTCCCCTCAGTTTCATTCAATCATTCAGTATGCTTTTCATACCAGTCAGGGTCATGTATTCCAGAAACAAGAGCTTACTTGTACATATTAGTACTTTTTATAATAGAAAACACATGCAGAAAATAGTAAATAAGGATACGCAATAACTTCATAATCATTGTGTAAAAAACTGATATTCAACATCATACTTATTGAATTCTGGAAGATCAGAATGGTTAGTCATTGCTGCTTTAACTTCATTTTAACTAAACTTATGTGCATTTGTTACAGAATAAACAAACATCAAGGAAATACCCAGTTAAGGACCAGGTAATTGGTCAGTAAACTAGACTTTTTTAAATGTATTCTTCTAATGGTTGGTGTAATATGTTCTGCAAAAACATGTAATATCTATAGATGGACTGAATTATAATTTCTACATTTTATAAATTTGTATTAATTAGGATCAACCCCAGCATCGGCAGACATGTACATCCTTAATAATGAAATTTAAAATAACTGATTTTTTGTTTTTCAGTTACGTGAAATTGTTCTTATGCGTCCTCACCTGGTGCACAGTACATTTCCTCCATAGCTTTAGGACTAATTTCCGACTGAACCTCCGTCCACTGTCCAAAGTAAGTCAGACACACATTTCCTATTCAGGATACACTGCATTATTTGTTGCACAAACCAGTGCAAATAAGCTTTTTCATTCATGTCACTATCAAGCAATTAAGACCATGGCAATAATATAATAATAATAATAATATAATACTCACCATTGCTATTGAGCAGGATGTTCCTGGGGTTCAGATCCTGGCACACGATGCCTTGTTCATGAAGAATCTCGAGAGCCAACAGGATCTGCGCTCCCCACATTCGTACCTTTCCTTCAGGAAGACCCCATCGACCAGACTGTTGTGTCGCACTCTGACTCCTCGTCCTAAACTGAGGCAAATGACACCAGCCGTCGACTTCTATAAGCTGCTCCTCCTGAGAAGAGTGAGGAGTGTAGAACATATCCTGTGTTTTATGTGAGCACAGTGGGCTCAGGAGTTCCCAGGTCTCCTCTCCAGCCTCCACAGACTCTCTTTCCACATCTTTACTTGTATTGTTCACCTGAGCAGCTGTTGTCATGAAGTCTAAGGCAAAAGGTCTCAGTAGTTTACTTTCCACAGTAGATCGCGTTCCATTGCAGTACTCTGTGCCTGGTTGGGAATTTCCTGAGCTTAAGCTTGCCATATATTGAGAGCTCTCGGTTTTTCTATGAGTAATGTCATCTTGTTTTTGATTTTGTGAGGATAAAGGCAGGGTGTTGGGAACTATTCGAACTTTCTGTGGAAGGACGTTGACCGTGCTACACAGGGTTGGCTGTGTGGTGTCAAATAAAGAGCTCAGTGTGATCTGAGGTGCACTACTGATTCCAAGAATGTCTGTATTTGACCTGGTTCCTGTTAAACCCATTTCCTGAGCTGGTACAGCAGTCCATACTTTATCGAAATCTAAGCTTGAGTCGATCCGCTCAATGTGGACGTCGTTTCCTAAAAGATCGGTCGTGACACTGAGTGGATCTCGAGTATCCACAATCACACAGGGATGAACAGGAAGTGGAAAACTGTCCTGAGATATAAGACTATCTTGCTGACCACCAGGATTAGCACTGGAAAAAGAATCTGCCCTTATTGCATAAATGTTAGAGGACTGCTTTTGCTGGAATTCAGCCTTTTCCGACCGGGAATTCTGCAGGCATCCTGTTTCCTCACAGTATGAGTGTGTGCCACAGCTGTCGAGCTGATGCTCAGCCTCATTCCAAAAAGACAGTGTGTCCGTTTCTAAGCGTTCCAAGTTCTCCCTCTCAGGAAATATGGAGGTATTTCCCTGGTGGTGTTCTCCATTCAGGTGGTACAGCTGGCTGAGAGCAGGCGAGGTGTAGCTGTTCTTCAGCTGGAACTTGTGCTGGTTAGGGGTGGAGCAGTCTGGATGTTCTCTGGCTACCTCACTTCTAACTCGGTGCAGTTTGGAGAAGAGCTTTCCACCTGAACACAGATGAACAATTCATGATCCCTCATGTTCTTTAGAATGTTACAATGCATTTGTACTTCATCTGTTTGTTATTTTAGAAATATAAAGTGGGAAGTTCCATCTGAACAGCATTTCAATATTTTTTTAAGAATGAAAAATTCCTTGCTCTTTGAAAGGATATACTTGCATTATTATGCTATTATATTATCATTATATCAGTGGCTTAAAATGGTCTTAAAATGACAATAATATAGTTTAGTGCAATTATTTCTGGGACAATACATCATCCAACAAAATTAGTTATCGTTACAGGCCTACATGCCAAATTTAAGCCTTTAGATTAAATGTAGGTCCATACTCTGTGTATTTCTGGGTTGGCAGTACTTCACCGATTCCCTGTTTAATAAACAGCCGGCTCTTTGTATTAAATGTATAATCTGGCTTAGTGCAGCAGTTTTCACAGCTCACCTTGAACATGTTCTAGATGCAGGAACACAGAGTCCTCACTGACGTAGTACCTCAGTAACTTTACCATGAACGGGACACCCTGAGGTATAATGGTGGAACGCTCTCGGTTCTCCCAGCTGGACTTAGGCAGGCTCTGGAGGACATGAGGAATTATATATGTAATTAGTGTTATTTAAAAAAGCTATGAAAAATTGTTCATGAACTAATATAAAGAGCCTAAACGAAAATGTGTCTGGGAAATATATATTTCATAAAGCTGTTCATTAAACATAATTAGATCATTCTCAATTCTGATTGGGCAGAAGGTGTTGATTAATTTTCTATAACAGCAACTCTTGTCAGTAGTCCTTACTGCAAGGCAAATCGCAGCTGGATATTAATATATCATGTCTATAATAAGATGTTATGGCAGGGACTTGTATGGCAGATGCTCCACATCAGAGGAAAGTCTTCAGGTTTCTAGGTAACATGGCAAGCCTTTTTTGTCGTTCCTCTAGTGAGGAAACGGCTGTTTATAGCTGCTGTAATGTAAGTGTCAACAGGACCTTACTAGTAAAAGTTTACTACAACAGTAATCATCAGTATAAACATTAAAAACATATGTCTTCAATACAAAATTGGAAGCATTGACTTGAATGAATAAATCACTTCAAAATGGTTCTGCTATATGACAATAATCAAGTTCAGGATGCTAGCCTAGCAGAATATTTTCCTGTAACGGCACGTCCCATCATGTTTTATTCCTTGCTTGTACAATAAAAGCATTATTTACAAGCCATGTCTGCTTACTGTGTCTACTTCCGAAACCTTGTTTCTGGTTTTAGAAACATGAGATGGTTTGGAGTAAGATGCACTAAAGCTTTTAACTGGATCAATGACGACTTCATGAGCCGAGACGAGAC
The DNA here is from genome assembly GCA_025728095.1 of Prietella phreatophila. NCBI lineage: Eukaryota > Metazoa > Chordata > Actinopteri > Siluriformes > Ictaluridae > Prietella > Prietella phreatophila. The sequence goes on from JAOUWY010000002.1 coordinate 20,631,733, forward strand.
GAGAGAGTTTTTCCCCTCGGTGTTATCAGTGTTCTGGCCAGACGGCATTTCTGCCTTTACTCAGGAGTTATAGCATCAGGACATGGTAAGATACCTACCTTAATCACAAATGTCTCCTTGCTAATCAGGTTTTGGACGGTCAGAACCTACAAACACAAGCACAAATGAGCATCTGGAGTGCGATACATTGGCACATTATATAATGTAAGAAGCAAGATGGAAACATTGTAGTTCATCTTGATACAGTCCAAGTGCTTTCTCCTCCACTGCACCAGTTATTGTTTTATTAAAGTGGAATTTTGTTGTCTAATACAGCACTAGAAATGTGATATCTATGCATCCACTCATTCATCTGATACAAGGTCACGGGGAGAATATCCCTGGGAACTTGGGACACGAGGCAGGGGACCACCTGGACATGGTGCTAACCCATTGCAGGGCACAACTGCACACACACAAACACTATGGAAAGTTAGAAATGCTAGTTAGCCTATAGTGTGTGTCTTGGGACTGGGGAAGGAAACCCCCGAAGAACAGGAAGAACATGCAATTCATGCTAACCACTAAGCCAGCGTGCCCCCCAGAAAATTATATATTAAGCTATAATTAAGCAGAACATTACAGTAGTAACTTCCTTATGAAATGTCTTCATGAGGAATATTTTAAAAAGCCTTGCTTAGCAGGACAAATGATCCAGCTGTGCCACATGACGGGTGTCATCAAAGATCTAACTAACCATGTGCTCCAACCAGTTGACTAAGACAAAAATTCTGTAAATAATAAAGAACATTTATATTCAAACTCTGTGATGATAAGATTATGCATGTGACATTTTCCCCTAACAAATGAAAAAACTAGAAACTACAGGAAAAAATGAGTTATTAGTGTGAATGTAACAGTGTAGGTTTTGAGATCGAATAAATCTTAATAAAAGAAATCTTTCATTTTACAGTGCTCTCCACTAATATTGGCACCCTTAGTAAATATGAGCAAAGAAGGCTGTGAAAAATTGTCCTCTGCAATTATTTGATATCCATGAGAACAAACACAACACAGGTTTATCCAAAAAAAATTATATCTTTGTTAAATATATGTGTGCAACAATTATTGGCACCCCTATGAATTCATATTCATATGAAGAATTGCAGAAGTTAGTTGCGTCCTGAGGTCAGAAAGTCTCCAAAACTACAATTCGATGTCACCTACATTGCAAGTTCTTTGGAAGGGTTTCACGAAAAAAGTCTCCACACTCATCCAAAAACAAACTCAAACATCTTCAGTTTGCCAGACACTACTGAAACTTCGAATGGGATCGGGTTCTATGGTCAGATGAAACCAAAATAGAGCTTTTTGGCAATAAACACCAGATGTGGTTTTGACGCTCACAGAGAGGTAGCCATATGGAAAAGTATCTCATGTCCACGGTTAAATATGGTGATGGCTCTTTAATGTTTTTGGTCTGTTTTTCTGCCAGAGGACCTGGACATTTTGTTAGGATACATGGCATCATGGACTCTATCAAATATCAATGAAAACCTGACTGCCTCTGCCAGAAAGCTTAAAATGGTCCGTGGTTGGATCTTCCAGCAGGACAATGATCCAAAACATACATCAAAATCAACATAAAAATGGTTTGGTACTGACCACCAGATCAAGGTCCTGCCATAGTCACCCCAGTCCCCTGACCTGAACCCCATAGAAAACCTGTGATCTGAACTGAAGAGGCGTGTCCACCAGTGTGGACCTCGAAATGTGAAGGATCTGGAGAGATTCTGTATGGAGGAATGGTCTCAGATCCCTTGCCATGTATTCTCCAACCTCATCAGGCATTATAGGAGAAGACTCAGAGCTGATATCTTGGCAAAGGGAGGTAGCACTAAAAGGGTCAATACTTTGACCCTTTTACATACATATATTTAACAAAGATTTTTTTTTTGAAAAACCTGTGTCGTGTTTGGAATGGTTTGATATCCATAAGAGTGAAGTATTTTTGTGAATTTTTTAACAAAAGATCAAAAGCAGGGTGCTAATATTACTGGAAGGCACTGTATATATACATATATCCAGACAAAAGAAGAACATATTGAAATCATTCTCATGGCTAGATCGGGAAGCTGTAGCAAGGTTGTGATGGACTTTAACAGGACACATGACAAGCACATCACGCAGACCATTGTTGCCAAACTTATTACCAAATTAAAAAAGACTGGAAGTGTTGCGGACCACAAAAAAAAACATCCACAGATGAAGACGCAACCGACGTGGTGCTGGAAAACATAGTCCCCAATATATGGAGACTTTGGGACACGGTATAATACCAAATATTAGCTATGCTCATATATTGCTGTATTCCAACCTTTGTACTTTGTGTCTACTTGTGACTGGAATTATTAGTAATAATATGATATTATTAATACTCATTCATGCCTCCTATGCTGGTGATGACTCAAGTTAAGTCAGTTTCAATTTAATATTCAGTTGTTAAAATTAGCACTCAAACATTATTTAAAAAAAAAACACAGCCCTGTTTCACACCTGTTTTACTTCTGTTTTCTTCATATAGCCCATACATAACAATATTAGAAAAATAACGTTTCACTGGTTTCAGTTTTCACCACAAAATCACCAGGTGTTTAAACAACACACATTATGACAAATGATTTCGTTCTTACCTTATCAATAATCCCCACCACCTTACACATCTCCAGGTCCTCCACGGGTGAGCTCAGATGTCTGATAGACCTGAATCTTAAGCTGCTGTAACCCTGCTGACCAACATATAGTTTATAAGTGTTTCAGAACGAAAGCAGTTTTAGCCCATGCATGACCTCAATGCTACTGAGGGGATTCTGGGGATTACACAACAACTGAAAGTGTAAAGTTGAGTAAAATCAAGCCTACTCACATTCTTTCCATGTTAAAGTAAAGGAAATACAAAAAGATAAGCCTGGAAAAGGGGGTGGGGGTGATTGGCGGTAATCGTAATAGCTCATAAAAACAGGAACATAAGGTCTGTGTTTGGAACTGACAGAGGAAACATGAGCAACAATCATTTGTATAAGCTGGAAAATTCTAGCCAGTTTTCCATTAAATAAATTAGCTGGGATAAGATAATCTAATGAATGTTGTGTCACATACCCCTAATTGTGTGATATCTTTGCTGAAGTTGTACTGGAGATGAGAGTTAAAGATCTCCTCTGCTCTCTTCAGATACTGAGTGGTTTTCCGCTTCACAGCCTCACGTCTTTCTTTATTTGAATCCACTAAACAACAGAAGAGAAAAGTCAGTTCCTCATAAATCCTAAACATGAATACCTGATTTCAAAATCATTGTGCTGTATTAGTGTAGGGCTGCTCGTTTGTTAATTGTTATGCCAAGATTGACCTTCTGATATCTCAGAAGCCTGCAAAATACAAAATGAGCACTATGCTACCAAACCATGATACTATTCTTCAGTCAGGATAGTCAAGGCCACTCACAAGTGCAATGTGAATCAGTACAACCGCAATAGCCCTAATTCATCAGTTTTGAAGAAATGAGCATAGAGTTGAGTCAATGGATTGATATATGAACAAATTTACGTCTAATTCATGAAACACTCCCACAACATCAATTATTTGAGGTCAAATGATAGATCAGTTTTAACTGTGTATGCAAGCTCCCATCTAGTCTCTTATTTACATATCAGATGCATACAATATGCCCCCATGAACCCTCTAATATGTATGAAGATGAAACATATCCTAATGATGATCTTGCAACAGTGAGCCAGTGAAAGGAATACATTCAGGAGATTACATTATTTACATGATCTGAGGAAATCAATCTAGCCAGGAAAAATTAATTTCCGTGAAGCTGAGTTAGAGGTGCTTGCTGTAAATAAAATTTATTTTTGGGGGGGAAGGAAGCCTCAAAAAAGTATGCATTAAATGGAGGACAGCATGGTTTAATAGTTTGTCTTTGAATTCTTTGTTTTTGCTAAAATGAATGGTATCACATAAGCGAATATAGATAGTTAAGAGTGTTTTATTATTGTTATAATAAGCTGTTTAAGATCAAAATAAAGTAGAAAATCAAAACATTTTCAACCTCACCTGTCAGCAGTTATGTGATAACTAATTATCAATTTAGTACTCAAAAAATGTCAGATTTAACTGAAGTAACATTTAATTGAAATTTTATAAATATTTATATTTATAAATATAGAGTCATTTTGCAGTGATGTATTTCATTGTTCAGTCCATCCAGGATTTCACAGTTTTTCTGTGATTGTTGCAGCAAAAATGTTTGATTTTGCTGTAGCTTTTTTTTTTTTTTTTTTCAAAAATTTGCGATGCAACTTGTGGAGTTTTTCCTTCTTCAATTGTCGAAAATTCAGTTGTATGAAATTGTTTTGCACGGCCTTTCACAGTGATGTTTGTTCACGATTTAGCTGTACTCATGTTCAACACATGAATCGAAGAGGGCTTTGTCTGAATGCACGTATTGATGATGTCACATGACACGTCTTGGCCCAAATCTGCCTATAATCTGCGGTAATTTTGACATATTGCAAGCTCCTCCGAATGTTGCAGAGTTCACTTGAAATTGCATTAATATCTTCGATCGCAAAACCATAAAATCCTGGAGGGACTGATTGTTTTCTCTCAGCTATTACAGTTTTTTCACATTTTTGTAACTTCCCTTACATGTTAGCTACTGGTAATTTATACAAAAGCTGCACCACACTAAACAAAAGATTACAGCAATTTGCTTGCATTCTACTGATATTCTCTACAGGTTCCTTTTCTGTTATTCCTCAAGGTTTCATCTACATTGTTTTACTACACCTATAAAACATTGGCATGAAATGTGCTCAGCCAGGTTCCTTCATGTAAACAAGAACAGGAAAAGATGTTCAAATGTCAATCTAAAAAAACCCCTGTGTAGTATCTCTTGGCCTATTTTGATCACACAGAGGCAAAATACGACTTTAAAAGCATACATAGAGCATACTACCTTGAACTCCATTCAGCAGCAGGTCCACACCATTCTTATAGTAGCTAAATGCAGCTTCGTAGTCCTCATTGACTTCCCTGTCCAGGGCCATGCGGATCTGCTTGGCCGCATCCACCAGATAGTCTCTTTTAGCCATGTCTGCCTAGGGTTAACTTTGCTGTAGTCCTGATGGAATTAGAGTCCACAGAGACCATTTACATGCGGCGCAGTTACGTGGATGAGCTGCAGGTCTGGGATATGACCATTCCAACATTTTCATCAGTTTCTCTCACACACCAGGGTTCCACTGACTGCTTTGTCCTTCCTTGTCCTCCTGCTAAATGGAGTAAAATGTGTTAACGACTACTTTTGAAGTCATACTATGGATAGAAAAAGAGCTACAAAAAAAGAATATTGAGCTACAAATGTGTATTTATTCACGCAACACTTACATTAACAATAGCATTGTTCAGATCTAACATATGAGCTACAAAAATATCATCATAATCCATTTTACCACTTTTCATTTCATTTAAACCTACAGTGAGTGAATCATCCATGTGACTGTCTTGCAGTAAGTCCAGGGAACTGGACTTTGGCTTGAATCCCGTTCTACTGCTCTGATGAGCAATAAAATGTCGAGTTCTGTCAGCCAGACGTCACCAAAAATGATCAGGGTGACTAAACTTCTTCACAAACATACCTTTGTCCTTGAACGCCATCACAAAAAGACACCATGCTGTAGCAGAGCCATCTAATCCCTCACTCTGCTCAGGTGGTCCATATCTGAGTCACCTGAATAATTAAAAATAGTTAATATTCAACAAAAGTCCAGCATTTGCACACTGCACTGTAGATCACAGAATGAAAATAAACTCAGCAGTGGTATGAGGAAGGTACTAAATACGATGTGACTCATGTCCTCTTAGACTAGTCATCTAAAATGCTTAATGCATTTAATCTAACCAGGGAGGAGCTTTTAAAAAGACTCATTAATTAAAAGTCTAAATACATGAATTTAAACCCATAGGAAAATGTAGACATTTTTTTTTCATAAATTTGGAACAATTTAATTTGTAACCTTTATTTTGTTCAATGTGATGTTTAGGTGGGAATTTGGTTATAGGCTACAATGTTTGTACATTTTTATTTCAGTAACCAATTAGCTTCTGTAGCCTATAACAGGCAAAAGTTGCAGTTTTCCAGGAGGACACATTATTATGGAATACAATTATTTTAAAGACAACATTTACCCCATTTACCTGTAACTATTTCTCAAATCTGCATTTTCAGTTACACTACACACATTTACAGACTCGTCTCTGTAAGTTGA
>JAOUWY010000002.1:20702813-20733002 GCA_025728095.1 Prietella phreatophila
TATATATAAATAAATAAAATACATACCTACATTGTGTATGTATATGATATTTATCATCTATAATTAAGCTACAGAAAAGTCACTTCAGACTTTTGCCTGGTTGTAGCTCTGGAACATCCTTTTTTTGTATTTTTAATAAATAATCATGTATCATATATTGTTTCACAGACAAACAACTCAATACAGTTTGAAGCAACGCGAGTGTGTTTAACATTACACTAAATCAGAGGCTAAAATTTCCCTTATGGTCTCTATGGAAACAAACAAGAAAAAAATGTCGGACACCAAACTATGTCTTGGTTGGTCGACTACTTTCTGTGAAAACTGGAAATGGCATCGATCCTATACACAGGATCACTATCTTGCTGATACCAGTGAATAGTAGTGGATTGGATATCGGAGGGAAAAAAACAAAACAAACTCAATCCGATGTTGTGAGAAATAGAAATTATTCTTTTTTTTGGAACTGGTAACGTTCACATATAAAAGACACATCACTGTATTTTTCGTCCGGCTTGATTTTAGTCACTTTATACTTCAGACTTTATTATATTTATTATATTCACCTTGTTTGTGATTTTTCAGCTTAAGTGAAGAATCATTTTCAGCTTAAGTGAAGTGTTTCAATTAAAATCAACATCATTTGGTAAAGCTTAAAGAAAAGAAAAAACATCGCCTGAGGATCCACCTTGCTGATACTCAAGCTTTCGTTATCAGTATCGTGATAACGCGGTATTGTGCAGTTTCTAGCACAAACTAATGCTTTTTTAAAAAGAAAATACTCCAGGTGTTTGCTATAAAGCCCTTAGAGTTAGTGTGTGTCGTACTCACCCCCACTGGTCAAAGCTGTTGATCTCCCACATGACCCCCTGGATGAAGATCTTATGTTCATACATTGCTGCAGTAACAAAACAAAAAGAAGGGGGGAAAAACACACACACACACACACACACACACACACGCACACATTGTTGTTGGTAAATAATCAGTGCAGTCAGAGTATTTTCTTTATTCATTCAGTCATCCACATCGTAATGTATTCTGATGCCGATGAAGACCTTAGTGAAGTGCTTGAGCTGTGTGACGCTCTGGCTAAAACTAGCACTAATGCTAGACCTCACAGTCATGTTTAATGCTCTTATATCTGATATTTTAGCTGATATTTAATGTTGGCACATAGAACCGGGTCTGAGGAAATCTCTTAATAGTTACTGTACGTTTGACTTTTTCATAAACTGTAGCTTTGATAGCTGAGGAGCCGTTGTGTGTTACCCATAATGCACTGTGAGTGTATATCTTGGTTACGGTAACATTCAGAAATTAAGAAATATCACCAAGCAGTGAGTTAGCTTACAGATGTCACATTCATGACTGTTGTGAAGTCATGTTGAAGGTAGCTATGTTATGATTAGCACACACACACAGTGAAAATATGTGAGCCGTCAGGTGTAGATTTATTTACAGTGCTAACTCATACGGTAATTCACTTATTTATAGCTAACAATCTATTAGCCAGTAACGCTTCTATTAGCCATTAATCTTTTATCTAATGAGTCTTATTGATGCAGAATTTATGAACAGCATTTTCTAAGGAGAAAGCTCAACCACAAACACCGATCTGACCCTCTCAGTGCTAACTTTTTGACGCTTATGAATGATTAATTAGCTCGAACTTCTAATAGAGGACTACTAAAAATCTCACCGATAAGTACTCCCAGAGTGAATGGTGTCAGCTTTTTGAAGACAATCGAGTTTGTTGGTTTGTTTCCTTGGAATACCTTTAAACAGAGAGACGTTTGTTAAAACGTGTAAAAGAGCTCAAACACGCAGCCTAATTGTCGTATTAATGTTTTCTGACCTCTAGCTGAGTATCAAATTACATAAAATGTCCCAATAGTACAGCAAATTAGTACATAGAACATACCTTTAACCCTTTCATGCTTAAATGATTTGAAAACATTTCATATTCTTTAGATGTTTTTTTTTGTAAATATAGATTTATTACTTAAATTGCATATCATATGAATATTCACCTTTTTAAAACACTTGTCTGAAAAAAAATATGTATTGTTCACGTGTAGAAATAGCATAATGGCATGCCTGAGATGTAAAAACGAAACAAAACATTCAACGTGTTTATAAATAAAACCTGTTTACATTCAGGTCTAAAATATTTATCGTTCATTTTAGCGCCAAAATGATATACACTGTCATTCGTTTTGAATCATAAATATAATAATTCGAGCAATATTCTTGACATGTACAAAATCTAAGCAGTTTAAGACGGTTATATGATGCAGCTCATTTCACAGGTAAAGCGATCTATTTAAAACAATTGAAAACATTTTAAATGTGTTTTTAAATAATATATTATTATTATTATCTTTAAAGCACATTCAAACACAAAGATATACCAAACTGCATCGAGAACTAATAGAAATAATGTAGAGGGGAGAAGAACATCTTTAAATTGACTGTCTCATAAGTGTGCACAGTACATGTAATGGTTAAGTAGTTTGATACATTTTGTATTGTACTAACTAAACCAAGAGTCAGTTTTACTTGTACAGCACGCTAGGTACAAATCTACAGTATCCATATGAGATTATTCACTAAAACAAAGGTCGGACTGGGACATTCGCAAAAAAAAAAAAAAAATTAAATGAAATTTTTAAAAAATGGGTTTGCGAAGTGCAAAGGTGATTCTCGTGTGTATTTTTTATCTTTATGCCCTGTAACATTCAAAGATTTGAGACCGAGATACAGCTATAGAAAAAACTCTCTCCCTCCTCTTCTTTTTCCCAAAACACATAAAGGGACAGGTTAGACCATCCATCATCAACACTTTTCACTAGGATTATTTATATTTCTTCGAACAAACATAATAAACATAATAAAATTGCACACAGCACTCCATATTCATGCCGTGCCCTCCACTAATTTCCATGTTCAATACTTGTGCTATTTTCTTATAGCCACTTCCCATTTTGTGAAGCTCAACAACCTGTTGCTGCACATCACATTACCCATTGTTATGAATGACTAAGGGAATTTGGCCTAGGGAATGTGTTACCTCATATTTATACCCCCGTCAAACAGGAAGTCATGGTTGAACAATTTCCTGTCCTGTTTCTAGTTACCCAGGTGGACTAAAAAAAATTAAATATCAATGAGAATATACATGAAATATCTTTTTCTCATATGAATTCATAAGGGTGCCAATAATTGTTGCACACCTACTGTATATTTAACAAGGGTTTTCTGTGTTTTGTGTGCAATTGTTTGATATGCATGAGAATATTTTTGTGAATTTTTTAAACAAAAGATCACAAGGTTAAACAATGAAGACAAATTGTTCACAGCCTTCTTTGCTCACCAAGGGTGCCAATATTTGTGGACGGCACTGTATTTTAACAAGATCTAATACAGAGTCCTGTCCCAGATTGATACTCATCACTGATATCTCTCAATTTATAAATTCAGCTGAAAGTTTCCCATTATTTTTTTCCCATTTCTTACATGTTTATATTACAATCTTGTTGGCCTCGACATGAACTTTGTAGGGAGCAGAGTAAGCTCCAAGACTAGAGGTGTTGATAAATATCCCCACTACACTAGGGGGCAGTATAGTATACTGTTCTTTACAGATGGTCTCTTACTTTATGGGGAAGGATCTTCTCCAATTGCTCTCCACTCATTCCTCCGGCCTCCAGCTCCTTCTTCGCCTCCTCTGTCGTCTTTCCTTTCATCAGAGCTTCGGTCTGGGCCAGGAAGTTAGCAATCATACTGTGAACGAATCTGAATGAACCTTTTTGGTGAATGGAATCAAAAGATTTGAGTCATTTGGATGATTATTACTGCTAATCGATTGTATAGAGTGCATTGCAGTGTTGTCTTATATATGTTGAGTCTGTAGACGTAGTGGTCAGGGTGCCAGATTGGTTGTCACAGCCTGTTCCAGTCTTTCCTGTTTGCACAGTGCACATTTCTGTCGTAAATATTTCACATATGTTGTGACTTGATCCATTTGACTACCATGACCACGTAATGCTGTTCCACACCACTGAGAGTCATCTGAATGTTTATGGATCACTTTTCCATCAGTTGTGCTTCAAAATCAAGACAAGGATGTACCAAAGATAAACTACACCGAAGTCTAGAAGGGACACAGTGAGTGAACTATCCTGCAGATGGTGGTGTTGCTGCTTAAAGTTCTGCTGATTGCAAAATGGAGGATTTCGAGTGGTATGATATCTATAGTGTATACTGAAAGAAGTAAAATACCCTAGATCATAAACGTGCCTTGAATGTAAGCCAATCAGTGAATATTTAAGTTTGTAAGCATTTTTTTTATGGTGCACTGAGTGTGCTTTCTATGTGCATGTGAAAATGACATAAAGGTTTATTATTCTAGTTCATAATGGTTTGGTCTTACACTGATGCTATGTTGTGCCTCGGTATCACTATCTGGCTGTTAGAGTTCAAGAGACACGCGCTCTCTCATGACTAAGACGGAGGAAGTTTCCATTTTGTGTCAGGATATGGTATTGGTGCTTTGCTAGTATACAGAGCTGTTGTCATTATATGATGACCTTTTAAAGTGGTCTGAAAAAGAGAATTATTAACTATAGGTTAATAATTCTTTTTTTTTCAGACCACTTTAACAGAAAAAGAATTATTAACTATAGGTTTTCGGGGTTAGTCACAGTGTATGATGTGATGTCTCATGGCTAAGTTTATTCAAAACACTGATTAAAATGCATTTCTATCAATTTCCATCTACCTGTTCAATTTACATAAAACATCCAAAAATATATGAATCTGTAGTAGTAGATACTGAACCTGTAAAAAAAAAATGTTGATGTTTAATGATCATGGTTTCTCTCTCATACACCGAAATCATGCTAATATGTAATTATATGCAACTTAAATGGCATTATGTATCGGTAATGGTAATATACACTCAGTGACCACTTTATTAGAAACATCTGTTCACCTGCTTATGTCATTTATTCACTCACCCAATCATGTGGCAGCACCACAATGCAAACGTTCATGTAGATGCAGGTCAATGGTTCCATTTAATTTTCATACCAAACATAAACAATGAGGGGAAATGTGATCTCTGACTTGTGAGAGTGGCATATTTGTTTGTGCCAGATGGACTGGTTTGAGTATTTCAATACTGCTGGTCTGCTCAGACTTTCACTTTGCACTCGGTCAGTGTTATAAGTGTGTTACTTGACTAAGCCTTGCTTCACTCTCTTTTCTTCATAGTCTGAAGACCCTGGGATGCACGAATCTGGATGACCTAGCCCAGTTTGACAGCCAGCTTCAGCTCTCTCTGGCAGCCTGGGGCTATTACTATGAGGACTACATCAAGCTGTCCACAGGCGTAAAGGTCCTCCAAGCATCCCGGGGTAGCAGAGACCAGGACTACGAGGTGCAGCTGGTGCACAGCCTTGCCGAGAGGCGCCTGAATGAGAAGTGGTCCATCGGTGAGCTCAGTGGCATCAGGAAGACTTGTGTGGCTTTTGTTAGCCTTTGTTAGTTCCCCTGTAAAATTTGGTGGTTATGTAAGGTCACCACACCCTGACAGCTTGAATGTGTGTGCGTTCATTCTCTTTAGCTTGATGTTGTCACTCTCCCTGCTCACACCCATTCACTTCTTTCAAGGGAGTAGCTGTTTTTATTTAAATTGCTGGATGTTGTAATGTACAGCTGCTTCTCAACAGAGTACAAATGAAATCCGTGTTGTTTCCTTTTAGAAAGCAAGGAGAGCCAATAAGGGAAACTCGATATAGTTAACGATTTTAGGTGTAAATGAGGTCAGAGTCTGTTTTTGACTTTGGTTCGTACTCTACCTGTTCACTTTGTCTGTTCTTTCACTGTAATGCAAGATTACATTGTCTGCATGTTTTCCTCTTTTAGCTGGAGCGCTGATATTTGGCTGTACTGTTGCACTGTGCTTTCTGATAAGGGACCTCATGTTTTACGTGATTGGTGAGTTTTGCCTTGTAGGAATACCACATGTGTAAGATGTGCTTCTGCGAGTGATATGCTCCTGCAAAGTATTTTCTAGCAGAATTCTTAACACACTATGAATCATTTTAAGCACTTGTGGTCACAGTAGGGCTTTTCACATTGCGCTTAACCCCGGGTAGAGGAACCTTTCTGCTCTGAAGCAGCACCGCTTTTTTAGTGTTAACTCTGCATTGCTGTGCCAAAAGTGCACAGTGTGAAACCATGCAGTGTTTAGAATAAAAAAAAGTCAATTGGTGATGGAAAACGTGTCGAGTGAAGAGGAGACTGTTTTATTTTCACAGTTATAGTTCGAGAATTCATTGTAACAAGTCTCTTGTTGGTTCGAAGTGAAATAAACTGAGGTAGGCTTGAACACTCGAAATGGGCTCTTTATTCTATATTTATACAGTTTTTACTTTAGTTTTTCAGCGATTTTTATTTTACTGTGCTCATATATATTACATATATGTATGTATATAAAATATAACACACATGCACACAAAAGGTTCTGTTCTGCTCAGATGTCTCTCTTTCTGAAGGGCCGTGAAAGCACAAACAGACACACAAGTAAACTCAGGCTAATAGGATGCAGTTGAGTCATCACGTGTTACCTGCCTCCTCTCCGTCCACAGCTGATGCTCGACCACTGCCCCGCCCCCACAGTCATTTATCCAGTCATGTTTGTTGAAACCGCAAATAAGTATATTAACCCAGACCAGAGTTTAGGAATGTACAGTGTGTAACATCAGATTATAAATACCCAGGATTAATCTTTAACCTTGGGTAAAGTATGAGGCGTGTGAAACAAGATAACCCATGATTCCATTAACCAAGGGGTTTCGAATGACCCAGGGTTAACTATTTCATGTGTGAAATGCCCTAATATTTATTCTCGAATATTCCTTGGTTCCTATTTCACTTAAATTGACTTAACCATGTTTTATTCCTCTTTATCTGTGCTTTGTTCAGGTGGAATAACCGTTTCCATCATCGCATTCGTCTTTACCATCAAGTTCCTATGTGAGCTCGCAGCACGTGTGGTCAGCTTCCTGCAGAATGAGGACCCTGGGCGTCGTGGCGACCGTAGCATTTACGACTACGTGCGGGAGAACTACCTGGACCCGCGCTCCTGCAAGGTCTCCTGGGACTGGAAGGAGCCACAGGAAGTGGGCCAAACCATGAGCTTCCGTGTGCAGGTATCCTCAGCACTGCTATAGGCACATTGTCATTATGTTAAAAGTGATGGTGCAAAATAAACACCGAAATTAAATGAACAGATTTTTTTTTCTAGTTTGTCCTGTAAACTTTCTCATTCCCGGACACGTCGGCCAGAAACTCTGATACAGGTGTAGAAAAGTAAAGATAAACAGTTCTAACTGTGTTGCACAGATGTTCATATTGTGAATTAGAGTCCTGTGATAAGCATTAGAATCTCTAAGATTACAGTTGTGGTTCTTAGAAGGTAGAAGTACTTTAGAGTGTGCTAACTTTGTGTTTTTCTTCCTAGCTCTTCTATAAGAATGGCCAGCCGTTTCTCGCTCATGGGCCCGTGGGTTTGAGGGTCAACATCACTCACATAGAGCTAGCTGTGGACATTCCTGTCACGCAGGAGGTCCTTCAGGAGCCCGAGTCCAACGTGGTGAAAGTGACCTTCACTGTGCGCAAGGCGGGCCGCTACGAGGTGGCTGTTAAACTGGGGGGGCTCAATGTAGCATACAGCCCCTATTATAAAACATTTCAACCAGGTAACATGAGCACAGAGGTGATGAGAGCACAGCATGTTGTTCTTATCTATCATGTTATCTAGTTTCTTTCCGATATTACACGTTTCCTCATCTAATAGACCCAGTGTTCATTTTTCTCATTTCAGTCAAAGTGTTTGTATGCTTTCTACAGGATTTCTAGGACTTTCATCTTGTTAGTCAGCCGTGTTTATGTACACAGTGTGCTAGAGTGCTAAAGCCAGTTGTAAATTCAGCTCTATTTGTAACATATCATCAGTATTGTTTAAAAACATGGTCATTTTGATGTGCTTGTATTGTTTGTATCTGGTCACAGATTTGCGCTTGTTTCTTTCTGTCGATCACTGATTTAGTTTGTTTTTCCCTGGAATTAAATGTCACGCGTTGTGTTTGTTACAGGGACGGTGGTGCCATCCAAAACGAAGATTGCGTACCATTTTTCAACTCTGGTGCTGACGTACGGCCAACAGCACACACTGCAGATCGAGCCTCGAGATGAGTATGGCAACCCTACCAGTAACTCTGTCTCTGTCGTGGATGAGGTCAACTACAGTGTGCATATACACTCAGTAAGAGCTTTTACAGGATGAAATAACATCTAGTGATTAATATGTGATCGGAACGTGCTTTCTGTTGTAAGGCATAAAATGCCTGATGCGATTATGTGACAGTTGCCTAAAAATATCAACAGAAGAGGCACAGAAAGAAGCGCACACTCTTACACTCCTCAAGAAATACTGATTCTATCCACCCCCTTCCTCTGGTAGATTGGTGTTACATGACCAGTTTGCAAACTGGAGCATTATAGGCACTTTTATACTATGACTTAAATAATAATAATAGGAAAGAATTCTCATTATCACATGTAGTTGTTTAGATTTTTTTATATCATGTATTTGTTTTGTCTCCATTAGTTGGGGACTATAGAGGAGGACAGTTCTGAAGATTACTACAGCATGACAGTTTGTTGTAATAAGCCACAGTGTCAGGTTCTGCTGCGGCTCACTCTGAAGAAAAAGGGCTGCTTCAGGGCGTGCATTACTTACAGGGACCAGCCTCTAAAAAATGGAGAATTTGACATCATTGTGCTTAGTGGTGAGTATCTTCATAGCTTCCATTTACTTCTGGCAAGTAACAGTAATATTTAACTGTGCTTTCACCATCATCCATGTTTGGTGCGATCAAATGTTTTCTTTAGTTCAGTTTGTTTGGACAGATTTGTATCCTCCACCTTCACAGAACCCCAAAAATCTGGGGTCTCGTCTTTGTCCAAGTGAACCATGGTTCAGTTTGTTACTGCTAAGAACAGTTTTACAATGGTTCGCACCGCATTAATGTGAAAATTAGGTTCATTTGGACTGAAATAACATGGTGAAAGTTTGCATTGTATCAGGTGTATGACCACAAATACAGTATATAACGCACACCACCTGTGCTGCAGGATCTCTGAAATTTAGCAGAATAAATGCCACGGCTCTGTCCGAATATCCCTACTAACCTACTGTATAGTGGGGGTAAAAGCAGTATGACAAAGAAGTCGTATGTCCGAATTCTCAGTATTTATAAAACAGTAGGTGAGAAATACCCAGGTGACCTGGATTCTGCAGTAAGGATCCAGTGGACACTGTGCTATCCCATAAGGCAATGGGGACTGGCACAGAAGCAACGTCGGAATCAAAAACGGTGGAAGTCAGTGCTTCTGCTCTTTTTAAGTGTAAGCTGTAGGTATTGAACCTTATTGAACCGTACTTGTGTAAATTGTTAACTTGCTGAAGGTTTAAACGAGGAAAAAAAACAGTTGCCGTGCAGGTTGTCTAATCTGGCAGGCTCTTTAAGTGTTTGCAGTTATGGTGATGTAGTAGGTCACATTACCATGCCAATATGGCGGATGTAGTTTGTCCGGATTGTATTCATACTACACGCATATACTGATTAGTAATACCGCATCAATGGCTGTGCAGTAGGTACTGAATCGAACACAGTGCATACTCTCTCGTTATGTACAACAGTTATTTCTAGCGCACCTATAGATCAATGCGCATGTATTTGTTAATCTTTAAATGGTCTAAATACACCTCAGCAAACGATATAAAATAGCTCTAAGTGTTCGTAGTAATGCCAGGGATTATTATTATTGACCTTAAATGACGGCCGTTGGCATTTTATCTCTAATAAAAATGCAATTGTGTGATCTGCAGAGGAAAGCGATCCTTAATGAGAGGGAGGTATCCATCAAAGCACACACTGTCAAGTTCCTGACCTTTCGAAAAGGACCTACGTGTACAAACAATTTAGCACACAGGAAAATTCTAATGTTCTAATGTGAATCCAACTGAACCAAATGAAAGATTTAATGTAAAACATTTGATCTGATCTGGACCTACGCTAGCGCACGTAATCTTGCTGAAAATGGTGTGTGTATGAGCGGATGTCCACAGTCGTGTGCAAGTGAGTGTATAGTTGAAAGTGCACATGTGAGCAATAGGATTGGGCGATGATGTCATTTTAATAAGACTTTATAAAACAACTTAACTGCAGCAGAACAGCTTATGATGTCAGAGTCATAGGTGTTTACTATCTTTTCCCTGATGGTGAGATGATTACACTCATAAAGATGATTAAATGAATTGCATCATTGTGAGTATGATAATTTTTATAAGCCTGTAGATGACTGAAGAACTGACCTGCATTGGAGAACCATGGTATTATATCTTAAGATTATTTGTGCTCTAATTGCTAGGCTAAAAAAAAAAAAACCTACTTTGTAAAACCTGGAATTCAAAAACTCCTATAGAATATTTTCATTTCATTTCCAAATATAAAAAATCTATATGCATAAGAACAACTCTGCAACTATCTCTGGAAATCTGGTAGCTTTGCTATGTTCAGCAGTTCACAGTAGGACTATATAAAAAATTATCCTACATTCCATCCATTCCAGTTTCTCGGTCATGACAATTTTTGCATCTTTAAATTGCTATTTGTTACTTTGTGTGTCTCCAAAACATTTTGTCTTGAACGTTTACACTTTAGACAAATTTTGGTAATTATTAAAGAATGATGACGTGAAGAATGCAGCCAGGAGCAGACGTTCATCTACAAGGACCCATGTCACACCCCTCTTCATCTCCCTCCACTGGCTATCTGTAGCCGCCCGTATCAAATTCAAGACCTTGATGTTCACGTACAAGACCTTGTCTGGAACAGCACCGCCCTACCTCAACACTCTCCTGAAGACTTGGGTTCCCTCGTGCAATCTGAGATCGATTAATGACCGATGCTTAGTAGTTCCTACTCAGCGTGACTCAAGGTCCCTATCCAGAACCTTCAAACTGTCTGTCCCTCAGTGGTGGAATGAACTTCCATCCTCAGTCCTGACTGCAGTATCTGTCACTATCTTCAAAAAGCAGCTAAAGACCCCCCTCTTCCGTGAACACACAACTAACCCGTAAAATGCCAACCCCACATTATCAAATAAACAACTTACTCTGGCTCTTACACCTCTACTCTGTGCACTTTACTTTTCTAGAACCATTTAAAAGATTGTGTATGGTAGCACTACTTGTATTGTTCTCTGCTTGATATATCGCTTTGCTTGTACTTCCTCATTTGTAAGTCGCTTTGGATAAAAGCCTCTGCTAAATGAGTAAATGTAAGTTATGGAACAGATATCCCTAATACTTTGTCTTCTTGGCACAACATGAACTTATGAATGCAATTTATCTTGCATAAAGCTTATGCAAATTTTAATAAGTAATTTGGTGCTTGAAAGTATACATTTTTTAAAAAAGCCTCATATACTGTGCATTTTTATTATCACTCTATTATTATGTCTATTATCATTCTCTCACACCAGCTCACCTCTGTTTCCCTCCCTCTCTTATTTATCATGACCTCAGAGAACGAGAAGAACTGTGTGGAAAAGAACGTGTCCACTCCAGGAATTAGTATCTATTTTGAGGCATACCTCTATGGTACAGGGAACTATAGCAGCTCTACCTGGCAGTTCCCAGCATCTTCTCTGCTCACCCCACCACGACGGCCATCCATGGGCGATGACGAGGAAGAGCACGACTCTCCAGTGGAGGGCCAACCTGAGAAGGTCAAGAAACCAAAAAAGGTCTACTGCTACATATCACCAAAGGTCAGTGATTAATATTCAGCTTAGCAGTGTCAGTAGTTTTCTTTTCTTTTATTCTCATATGTATTTGTGTTCTATCCCAGCAACTCTCTGTGAAGGAGTTTTATCTGAAGATTATTCCATGGCGCCTTTTCACTTTTCGTGTGTGCCCAGGAACGAAGGTAATGTACGAGTTGTTCAAGCAGCAAATACCCATTTTTATTTTTCTAAAGGAGTCTTATCAGTTACACACTGTCCTGTTAGTTCACCTACCATGGGCCTGACCCAGTCCATAAGTACCTGACGTTGGTGGTGGATGATGGGATCCAGCCTCCTTTAGAACTGAGCTGCAAGGACAGGAACATTATGGCAGCAACATTTATTCGCTTCCTGCACAAGAACATTGGTGAGTTTGAAAAATATACGCGGCTGAATCTGCTTAAGTGTGTTGATTAATTGTTTGACTGTTTGTATTCTGTGGATTTTAGGAGGCTCGGAAACATTTCAGGACAAGGTGAGCTTTTTCCAGCGAGAGCTCAGGCAGATTCACTCCAAGAGACCTCGAGTTAAAACCTGCCTGAAGATCAGCCGCCACTCCCTTCTCGACTCTGTGAGTAGCCTGACCTGCTGAAGCTCTTCAGTGTGTGCAGTATTCCTTTTGAATATTTATAACATATCCATGGTTTTTTTTTTTTTTTTTTTTTTCTTTTCTTTTCTTTTCTTTTCTGCAGTCTCTAAAAGCCACCAGAAACTTCTCTGTATCGGACTGGAGTAAAAACTTTGAGGTGGTGTTCCAGGATGAAGAAGGTCTGTTACATTAAACATAATGATGTTTCTTAAATGCTATAATTCTTAAAAAGTTAGTGTGTGTAGATAGCGACTATATGAATTACTTGATGTATGTGTGTTTGTTTGTTTGTTTATTTATTTATTTATTATTATTTTTTAAAAATGTAAGCTCTGGACTGGGGAGGGCCGAGGCGCGAGTGGTTTGAACTCATCTGTAAGAATCTGTTTGACACCAATAACCAGCTCTTCACACGTTTCAGTGACAACAACCAGGGCCTGGTAAGCATCAGCTCTTGCAGTCGAGGTCGTAAGTTTACATATGCCTTGCAGTATCTGCAAAGTGTTAATTAATTTTTTTTTTTGAAATAAAATATCTATTTTTTAAATCATATCATTTATTATTTTATTTTACATTTTTAAATATTTTGTTTTTTGTTTAGTACTGCCCTAAATAAGCTAATTCACCTACAACAGATGTTTAGCTATAGTTCATAAGGCACAATAATAACTGACTTTACACAAATGAACCAGTTCAAACGTTTGCATACACTTGGTTTGACTGTGTTTATGTTTTGTGATGGTTGTTCATGAGTCCCTTGTTTGTCCTGTGCAGTTAAACTCCCCATTGTTCTTCAGAAAAATCCTCCAGGTCCTGCACATTCTTTGCTTTTCCAGCATCTTCTTTTCCAGCATCTGACAGTTTCTATATGGTTCTGAGATCCATCTTTTCGCATTGAGGTAAATTGAGGGGCTCGTACACACCTATTAAAGAAGGTGCAAACATTCACTGATGCTCAAGAAGGCAACACGATACATTAAGAGCCAGGGTGATGTAAACTTTTGAACTGGCGCTTAATGTAGTGTGTTGCCGCCTTAAGCATCAGTGAATGTTTGCACATTTTGTAATAGTTGTGTATTAGTTAAGATTACTATTATATTCTTACTAGTATGGGTCTCTCAGTTGTCCTCAGTGTGGAAATGATTGATCTGAACATCATGTAGCCTCTGTTGGAAAGAGGACAAATATGCAGAAGATACTAGAAAAGCAAAGAATGTGTTGGACCTGGAGTGTGCTGCTCATTCCCATGTTTTGGTTTCACAGAAACCTCATTAACTAGGATAAATAAAATGGTAGGTATCGTGATGTAATAATGAATGTTTTTCATATGCACATGTGTAAATATTATGCTGTGTTTTAAATCCAGTTAAATGTTCTGTAGAAATAACCCCGCTTAATATAGAGTGTATCCCACTTGAACTGACATGCAGGTAAAGATTCACTCCAGGAAGCACTATCTCTGATCAAGTCCAAAACGAAACTTGGTATTGGCCAAGTTTTAAGTGCAGAACATTAACATATAGACAATATTTAAAATGAGAATTGATGCAATCAGTTGTATTAACATAAGGGGTTTGTTAGTACACATGGAATTTTGAATAAGACCTCAATGTACACCAGTGTACATCATGAAGAGAACAGAGCTTATATGACAGCTTATATCATGTGAAATGTACATAATCATTACAGATGTCTGGCAACATTACTTAACAGACCTATGCCCATAAATCCGATCTCCTTTGAATAATACATAAGGGAAACAAACAAGTATATGATTGTCCTCTTTTAACAAAGTTTTTAATGTAGCACGCAATATTTACGCCATTGATTACAAAGTCAGCAAGTTGTTGGCCAGCGACAGTAGATGGGACAGTGTGTAATGTGAGTTGAGATGATAAAAAGAAAACTTCTTAAAATCGGTGTGTGCATGTATTTGGCAGGTCCACCCTAACGCAGAGCGCCCTGCTCACTTGAGGTTGAAGATGTACGAGTTTGCAGGGCGCGTGGTGGGGAAGTGTCTATACGAGTCAGCTTTAGGAGGAGCCTATAAGCAGCTGGTGCGAGCCAGGTTCACGCGCTCATTCCTGGCCCAGATCATTGGCCTGCGCATGAACTACAAGGTGATACCCAGCTCTTATTTTGCAACGCATTTGAAATAATACTACATAATCATCAAATAAGATTGATCGAACTTGATCATTCCTTTAGTAACCTCTAATTCACATGGACGGTATGGCAGATTCTACTCAAAAACTAGGATTATTAATAAATACACATAATTGTTCATTGTAACGTTCTCTTTAAGTAAACTTTATTGAAGATTTTTGGAAGGAGTCTCCGGTGTCAGTGTTTTGTAACAGTTAGAGGTGTTCCATTACGTTTTACACCATGGGAAGAGGACGAAGAGGGTTTGCTCTTTGTGGCTTCTTAGTAACAAAATGAAGGAATGACACTGTGTAGCTGTTCTAACGAGCAATATCGTGCACGAACTTGTCTTACAGACAATCCACAGGCAAGTTGCTGTGGTATAAGAGAAATAAAACACTTTACATGCAGTTACAGAGTGGTAATGCATCACAACACACTCGGTCACTGCTTATTTTCAACTTTTAACAGGTGTCCATATCAAATTTAAAAACTCACATAAATGTTTGAGCCTGTACATTGTCTAATTGCTAATGTCAATGCTTGTTCACTTTCTCAAGGGCCTCCAGAAGCGCTTTCTCTCATTCACTCCTTTTTCTTTCTTTTTTTTTTGTTTGCACACAGCTTCAGTTTCTGTCGTTGTGTTTAGGTGATTCACATTAAAGTGCATTGTCCTGGATCAACTCATGCGTATTGTTTCTGAGAGAAGTAAAGCCTGTTTGTTTTATTTTCTGCATCTGACTGTTTTTAATTACTGTTTGCTATGGCAGTACTTTGAGACAGACGATCCGGAGTTCTTCAAAACAAAAGTCTGCTTTATCTTAAAAAATGACGTGAGTGAAATGGACCTTGTTTTTGCTGAGGAAAAGTACAGCAAGTCAGGACAACTGGAAAAGGTGATCCACACTCAACCAAATGACTGCTTTATAACATCATCTAGCTTCAAAACACCAGACAAATGTTTTTTCTTAAACCTTATTTGATTCTCGTGCTGCAGCAGTCAAAGTCGAACTGGTGGGAAATGGAATTTGTTTGTTGTAAAGTACGTTTTAAAGGGTTATTGCTGGGTTGTGTAGTTGTACGGTAGTCCTGTGTATTTTGGAGCCGTGTGGTTATTGCACTGTGTATTTTCTGACACGTACGATGTTTTCCGTCTCTCCAGGTGGTGGAGCTGATAGCAGGTGGTGCTCAAATTGCTGTCACTAATGAGAATAAGATGCATTACCTGAATCTGCTGGCTCAGTATAGACTGGCCAGTCAGGTGAGGGATGAAGTAGAGCACTTCCTCAAAGGTACTAGCTCCTCAAACTGAAACTTCGTTACGTGAACGTGAACGTCTGATCTAACCGAGGCGTTTTGTCATTCTTAGGTTTGAATGAACTTGTACCTGAGAACCTTTTGGCCATATTTGACGAAAACGAGTTAGAGGTAAACTATTTTTCTGTTCAGCTGTATTTCTGCTCATGCCATGTGGCACTGGTAGCTTAAGATATTGGTGTACTGCTCAGAAGGTCGTGAGTTCAAATCGTATCACTGCCAAGCTGCCACTGCTGGGCCCTTGAGCAAGGCCCTTAACCCTCAACTGCTCAGTTGTATGAATGAGATAAACGTAAGTCGCTCTGGATAAGAGCGTCTGATAAATGGCATAAATGTGAAATGTATTATTCTTTGTATACATACATTAATGCTATATTTGGGTTCTTACCGTTTTTGCAGCCAAGGAACCCTATAACTGTAATAGATATTCCAGACCAACTGAGTAGAGATTTGTTTCATTAACATTATTTAAATGTGTGCATTTGTATTTTGTTTACTTATTCGTGCCATGGAGGTTGCTTTTTCGGAACTTTCCAACAACAGAGCACAGCTCCAAGTATATGTTGTTTTTGAGTTATTGAGGTTAAACCAATTCAATTGAAGTGACTAAAATACAGTGACTTAATGAAACCTCGAGTGCCATAAAACCTCCGATAATGACTTTGATTTATGTCAATGGTTTGTTGTGTGTTTTTGTTTTCACAGTTGCTGATGTGTGGTACTGGGGACATCAATGTGCAGGATTTCAAAGCCCATGCTGTTATCGTCGGGGGCTCATGGCACTTCAGAGAGAAGGTGCGACATTGAGCCTGTTTCACTCAAATCTAGTGCATTTTCCCCTGTGATGCGGTCACATCGGAGGGCAGAACAAAACAACTTGCGCGCGGTGGTCTCTCAGTGCTTCCTAACAAACCCTAGTGTGGTCTGACTGCCTTGATTCAGTACATCAAACCTAATGTGGATTTTGGGTTCTGGGATACATTTTTTGATATGCAAGCTGCTAAACTTTATATGCAGAATGGTAAAATGAGTGCCAGAGGATAGAACTAGAGAACAGATGTACACTGTATTCTGGATATCTCAGCCAAAGTTTACAAAAAGCATCATGTTCGATTTATATTATTATGCCATTATGTATTTATTATATAGCCTGCTGGCCATGCTTGGTTGAGTGCCTTTATTTCTTCACACACTTGTTATTCATTTCTCTACATTTTCCTGTCACCATATTCATCAGGAATAAATGACAGTTGACCCTTCACAATAGGTGAGGACGGGTCCAACGACTTTCACTGCGGATGTTCGCATTTGATAAAGTTAAAACATGATGTATTGATGAACGTATTGAAAATGTATTTACAGTTTCTAACATTTCAACAGCCTTTTTTTTTTTTTTTTTTAAACTGACCGCATAATTTGTTTAATTCCATTTTAAATGCCTAGACATTTCCTTTTCGTTGAATTACTAGTAAAGGGGTTCCTAATGAGCTGTCTGTGTGTGTCCGTGTCTGTGCGCATGTCTGCAGGTGATGAAATGGTTCTGGGCCGTGGTGTCGTCCTTCACTCAGGAAGAGCTTGCACGTCTCCTCCAGTTCACCACCGGCTCCTCTCAGCTCCCTCCCGGTGGCTTCAACACACTCTGCCCCTCCTTCCAGATCATAGCAGCGCCAACACACAGCACCTTGCCAACTGCACACACCTGGTGAGTAAACACGCACATGCGCGCACACACAGACACACAAAAAAACCCAAAAAACTTATTCCCAGATAAAACCAGTCCAAGTCAAGTTACACATAAAAAGTATGGTCACTTAAGTCTATGACCCAAGTATTGATGCACACTCATGCGCGCACACAGTTTTTGTGCTGCACTGCACTGTCTTTTGCTCAGTTCTCACTCTTTCCACGTCTTGATTCTGGAATTAATGCCTGACCTCCATTCAATGAAGTTATAGGTAGCCTAGTAATAGTTCTTACCAACAGCTAGCCAGCCCATGTCCTCTGTTTGTGTGCTTGGTGCAGCCAGTGGTGTAATTTAAAAATATCAGCACACATCACAGAGTTGAGGTGATCAGCAACATTGAGTAATATACTGTATGAACCAGTTTATTTCATTGTGAACATTAGTAATAATTGGGATCTCGTTTCTTGGTTAGTTTTAACCAGCTGTGCCTCCCTAACTACGACTCCTACGAGGAGCTACACAAACTGCTGAAGCTGGCCATCAGTGAGGGCAGCGAGGGCTTCGGCATGCTCTGACCACACACTGGCTCTGACTTTTGGATAATCTGAAGGAATTCCTTTTTCTGTGTCTTCTCTCCAGCTATTGAGCTGCAGTATATGAGCCAATGCACTTTTTTTTGTTATCCCATAATAACAGACCTCTTAGCTGAAGCTCACATGGATGTCCAGATCTTCTCTTTCAAGCAGGACCTTCACATGATCCTGAGTTGCCTTTGGCCTATTCCACTCGATGCTGGAGCTATGTAAATATGTAAATCTTGTTGCTTTTTTTTTTTTTTTGTATGGTTAAAAAAAGGAAAAACGATTGAATGAATAACACTTGCGTTTTATTGTAGATGGTACATTTTGTTTCGTTTAATGTGAGTTTGTCCAGTCATTAAAATGTGTAAAGCTACTACCACATTTGGCATTAACAAAGCTGGGAACATTTCATATGAAGTGTAGCAGCCTATAAGATGTGTGGATCTACGACACACTGACTGCACTTTGGCCTTAACCGATCAGGGAAGGTTGTGTCTTTTGTGTGTGTGTGTGTGTGTGTGTGTGTGTGTGTATGTGTGTGTGTGTTTGTGTATATACACAAGTTGCAAATGTCTTCATTTGTTGTGAATTATAAAGTCGAGATGCTTTTTTGTTATGTTTTTTTGTTATTGTTATTTCACATGTATCACATAACCTAATGTAACACTGTGTGTGTATAAAAGAATCTGCAATGCAAAATATGAAGATGAGGAGGAGGAGGAGGAGCAGCAGCACTGGGTTAAAAGTGCTAATGGTTAATTCCAAATCTCTGGGCAACATCTATGCATTTTACTAGTGAGCCTAATTTACAAACCAGTGTTGGAGATTTGTAAGCAGTGTGACAGATGTGTAAGGTTTTTATTAGGTAGATTTGCCGTGACATAAACGTCAATAGATCAGGATAAAATATGTTTGGTTTTGTTGTTGCTTGATTTTGGTACATATGACCTTAATTTATTTTAACTTATTCCCACTGACCAAAATATCCTGAAATATTATATTTGTGTTGATGAAATGAGTGTTCTGTGAAACAAAAGAGGCTAAAAGCCAGATGGATGCTTTTAAGTATGTTTGTCAAATTGCATCTAATCCTCACAGTTGTTTCCAGTAACGCAAAATGGAAAAATACTATTATTAATGTAATAGTCATAATTTAACCACGTATTGAAGCAATTGTATAAAAAATTTGTATCAAACAGATTAATGTTTATGGAAAAAGTGCTGGTACTGTTGCAATGTCCAGGAAAATGGCCTCCAAGTGATTATTCTGGAAGGTTCCAGTCAGTACTTGGGTGCAGCTTCTCACACGAGCGGAACTTCTTACGAGTGCTTTATCCATTGCATCTTGAGTTTCATGTTAATGTGGGTGCTCATTTACAAAGCCTATACATTGCTGTCAAAATGTATCTTAACATGGACTGTCTGTTCTAGCATCCTATGTAACTGTGCTTCAAGTCAAAACACAGCTGCTGTTAACTTTGGCGCTAATGTCCGCTTGAATAATTCATAGAGAATTGTGTCATACAGGAAGCATTTAAACCACGGAATCGAACTTTTAGTCACCCTCCACCCTTTAATACCACGGTGAAGCTTTTCATATGGTCTAGTTTTAGATATCGGTGCCCTTTGACCTTGGATAAACAACACGACCGTAGAAACTCCAGGGTGTGGCTGGACTGCTAATGAAATCGCTGCTTATGCGTCTGGCTGCGTGTGTTGTCCAAGGCTCATCGTGATGAACTCAGTCACCATCTCATAAAAGCACAGTGATTGAAAAGCATCCTGTGCTTTTTTCATTCATGCCGTTCGTTCATTCATTCAACAGGGACAAAACGAGACGCACGTGTGACCTTTACCTCTTTTGTAGAGTTTTGCTGCATCCTGCTGTTTTCACTTACCTTTAGGAGCAGGGCATTCGAGTTTGCTTCCTGCTGTGAACTGATGCTTTATAAATTCCAATATGTATATAATGTAATATAGATGCCAATGGCTTGGGGTTGGTTTATTATGGGTTTTTCTTGTGTGTGGAGAGGCCTGGATGCTCTCACCTGCAGTACTAATATCTTGGGTTTTCAGCACTGTTCCAATGGCTAATGCATTTGTTTCTTATTTATGTGATAAAATAAAAGAAAGTTGGGACAGTCACCTTGATTTCATTTAATGATATTTTTATGGTTTTGTGTGAATATATTTGACACAAACTATCCATGGAGCAAGGCACTTAACACCCTGGGCAGGGCACAATCACATACCCATTCACAAGCTACGGACAATTTGGGGGTGCCGATCAGCCTACAATGCATATCTTTGAACTGGAGAGGAAACCGGTGAACCAGGTGCGAAGCAAACGTGATGTGGGAATACGTGATGGACAGGGAACCGTACACACTCCTTCATAACGAGGGGCAATTTTGAGTAACCACTCTGTTGTGTTTTTGAGCGGTGGGAGGAAACCAACAAGGGCATTGGAAAACCACTGTGCCACCCTTACTTTACATAGTGTAGTATTTAATGTATTACAGCATAACCTATTGGCACAGTAGGTATTGTATGTTACACTCTCTCAGGAGTAACACTTGATTTTCAGATACTCTAAATGACTTCTAGTGTGAAGGACTGCCATCACATCCACAGTGTATTCCTGCACTGTGCCTCAAACATAAAATATGTGAAATAATAAAATACAGAAAAGAAAATTTAGGAGACAATGCCCCAGGACAGTTTCAGCTTCTTCGACCCGAAGGCCTGGTTGACTGTAGGTCACGTGTAATGCCTCAGCTATACTCAGGAGGGCAGCTGTAATACACCAAAGCCAGATGTGAACGACTGAAGCTCCTACTCGCACTGACCTGCAGCTCGTCTCATAACGATAACATTCCCTGATGTTGACAATGTTCCTCACCCCCACGACTATACCAACAACTCACGTTGTTAACAGTAAAAGACTGAGTCATTCATCAGTTTGGAGCAAACAGTGATTTCCTATTACTCATTCCCCAAATTAGATTAGCTTGGAAAAGGGCATCTACTGGTTGATAGTTTTAATGTGTTCTCTCAAATTCCCTGGAATGTTTTTTTTTTCTTCAGCAGTACAGATCTGAACTGTTTGTATCAGTTACACATTAAGTTAAATTATGACAAGATGGAACAAGCATGTGATTCATCCACATTCTAGTATTAAGTGCATTGTAGCTGAATAATATGGTTCTTTGTGTGGAGGGTATATACTTTTTTGTCAGCAGCTTGTGGCATAGTAGTGGGAAGTAAAAGTAGGAGCACATGGGGGAGCATTATTCTCGTTTGCTGAAGTACTGTGCTCTCTCTCTCTCTCACACACACACACATACACATATATATGCAGACTCTCTTATCTTCATATTTTTTTCTTCTTGCTTGTGTAGGCACTTTTCTGGCTCTTGTTTTCACCTCCTGCCTAAGTGTGTAACTGCTGGAATGTTCACCTGGGCAGGAAATAAGGTATGTGTCTCCTGTCCGCTGTCAGTTATCACCAGGCCTGTGCTCCAGTTCAGTCATGCTGCAAGCATTAGAAACAGTAGTGCTCACAGTCTAATATATCATTCAATTAGGTATCCCATTTCCTGGCTGTTCCTATATAAGGCAATGTATCGGTTCACCCTGTAAATTTGTGTTCTCCAATATCCAACTATTACCAGCATAATTCATTCCTTCTTAAATATCTACTTGGTTACAAAGGAATTGCATTGTGGTGTTTCTGGTATGATAGATGTTTTATTCCCCTCTTTTTTTCTATTAGGCCTTAATTGAGGTAAACTGTTAGATAATCACTAGTAGTTAATATTAAATCAATGCATATAACCGGATGGATGAGCGGAAGGGCGGGTTGGAGACATTAATGACTAGTGCACTAGAACTGTAGGGAAACTGAAAGAGGTTCAATGTAGAATCCTATAATAGAGTGTATCCCTATTAAATAAAGTTCCTAACAAACCCCCTTTAGGAACCCTTCCACTATTCAAAGAACCCTCAAGGAACATTTTATACTGTATATTATTCTAAGCACCCTAAAATGGTACTACTTGGAATCATCTGTGAAAGAGAAACCCTCTACATCAGGTCACCAACCATGTTCCTGGAGATCTACCATCCTGAAGAATTTAGCGTCAACCATAATCGTGCCACCTGACCTTAAGAAGTTCTTGATCAGCTAAAACAGGTGTGTTAGATTTTGGTTGGGGATGAAATCTGTAGAAAGGAAGATCTCAAGGAAGAGGGTTGGTGACCACTGCTCTACAAAGAACCTATAAGATTCACCCAAAAGGTCAAATAGTTGAAATCATTATGTTGTACTTCTTGTTTGAACACACTAATTGGATTTTAAATTAATTAAAATCAGTCCAAATTTCATGAAATTCTACAGCATGTCAGATCAGTAAAAGCGGGGGTGTAACTGAGAGGGAAGTACATTATCTGAAAGTTTGTTGTGATTTGTGTAAACACAGTGTTAATGATTTATAATGCAGATGTTTTTCTAAATGGTAATTGTGCAGTTTATTTTAGAACCTTATCTTAGAGCTTGTAAAACCTCTTTTAAGCTGTGCAATGTCAACATTCTGTTCAGATTAATAGCTATCACACCGCATGGCCCAGTCCTAATAAATTCTTTGTCAAATATGATGAAGATCCTCTAACGATAGACCTGTGATTAAAGAAAATTACTAGGTTTTTCTTACATCATCAATAACCAGAATCCGGGTTCATGAAGAAAATGGGGTTGCATAAACACAAACAAGCCCTTAGTATTCTAATGGCAATGTTATTCCTAGAGAAAACTTGTTTTAAAGGCATAAGAAGAGGAGTTTGGAGCTAAGAGTGGCTGGGTGAAAGAAGACAACATGGAATGTGTATTCTTCAAAACAGGCTTGATGGGTATTTTCCTCTAAACACCTTTGAAAGACAACGAAGGAGTTAAAAAAGGGGGGCATGAATGATATATCTATAAACACTGTATATACTCAAAGTGAGAAAAGCAGTCATATACTGTATAAACAGTGCAACAGTATTGATATGAATATTCATGTACAGATATGAACATGAATAATTATAATATACTGATCTGCTGTGTTTGTATATATGTCTGTGTTTCAGAGGGACTTGTTCACTGGTTCACTTGCCTCCATTGTTGTGTAAAGCAGCGCAGGATTAGAGCGAGGCATCTTGAAGATCTTGAAACATTTGGCAGCACAGTCAGTCTAGTCCTTCCTCCTTGGCAGAGTTCTGGCTATTTGTATAATGGCCTCTCTCTCAGTTTCCTCTTAGGAATGTGCAGTGGGCAAAGAGCAGACCTATGAGCTACAAACCACAAAATCCACTGCTGGCGCCCTTTCCGGAGGTACCCGGTTTATTTATTAGTCCCTCTAAGTTCCTATTTTATCCAATTCCAGGAAAATTCCATGGTTTGCTCTCAGCTGGTGATGCCGTTTGTCTAATCTCGGGCATGTCTGAGTGATTGATACTTTGATGTGACGTTGCCTCAGTGGGACACAGAAGGCATGGTACAGCCAATTCAGAGATCACGCAACATTTACTGATCTTTCGTGCATCACGAACAGACCTGCTGAGGAACACACAGGAACCGAGGTTGAAATTTCAAATGAAATTACACCCTGTTTTAAAAAAACAATTAAAATATATATGAAATAATCCTTTGATTACCTTTAATTGTACTGATATTTCCTGAATTGGATTACACAACCTGGTGTTTGGGAAATGCCATGAGTCAAATCAGTTCCACCTGAATCTGTCCAATACAAGTTCTCATGCAATGAAGACAAAGTCAATGCTCATAGCCTTTGTTTCTCGCTAGAAAACTACTGTGCTAATAGATTAAAGCACGCCTGGTAAGACATAGCCTCGGGGATCTGTTCATGGCATCTTCACACAAAGACATGCAGCCACATGCATGCCCTGCACTCCCCAAAGCAATGTTGTTAAGTTGTGTAATTTGTTTCTTGTAGCATGTTTTTGGGCAGCATGTAGAACATACCTGACCTTTCACCCTGTTGGATACCTGCAAGGTCTGGATTCTCTATCATGTTTCTTGTAAGTAATTAACAGGCTGATAGACAAATTAATCACCCTGCACCTGATAATCATCTGAGCAAGCTGGAGAGCAACACTTTCCTAAGTTTAGTTCAATATACACCTCAAATTCTCTTTTTTACAAATGATTGTTTCTGTCATGGGCCAGTGACTTCACATGGCGTGCGACCATCCTGTTAGGCTGAATACCAGAGCCTGGCAAACACACGTGGATGGCTTAATGTATGAGAATAAATGTTCTCCCAGTGTGTTAGTATTTGGCCAGAAAGTTTGGCTCTGACAAGGTGATGGATGAACCAAACCAAACAAGCGTGTTATGTCCCCTTGGTTCTTCTCAATTTCGAGTATGATCTGACTCTCAGATCCACCAGATGACGTTATACTACTGTGACATAGTAGTTGTAAAAGATACGTCGTCTGGAAATAAGTGTGATTAACACTGATGAATGTTGGAGATAGACAACACACGGCCAAATACCTGCTTCCTGTAAAACCTTGGCGAATGATCCAGGTCCGGT
Organism: Prietella phreatophila; assembly: GCA_025728095.1. Taxonomy (NCBI): domain Eukaryota; kingdom Metazoa; phylum Chordata; class Actinopteri; order Siluriformes; family Ictaluridae; genus Prietella; species Prietella phreatophila. The sequence continues at coordinate 20,727,654 of JAOUWY010000002.1, forward strand.
CCTTGTTCCTGCATAGCTTATCCCAATGCATTGTGAGGGAAATAAGTAAACTGCCCTTGGTGGTAAATGGGGCGATGAAGGGAGCTGGCAGCTCTGAGTAAAAGGAATGAGGCTGGGGGAATGCTGCTGATTAACGGAGCCTTTGCTCACTCAGAGCTGGAACTCATCAGAAGTTGAGGGACAGTCTGAGTGGACGTTCTTCCAAAAGACCCTGAGAAAGATCCCCTCAGCTTACAGCCGACCCTGGAACTTCATCACAGACTAGGCTCTTGTCTTGGTGCCTGGAGCTGAAATATTCCCTTCTCCATATTTCATTACTGCTGATCTGAAATGACTGAAGTATGTGATCATTGAAAATATGGTTGGCTTAGCAAGAACAGATCACTGGAGTGATAGATGATGCAAAAAGTTTAAAATTTGTTTTTGGCAGATTTTTTGTCTTGCATGTTTTTACAGTTAGGATATCTAATACAAAATGGTTTTTCAGACCGAGTCAGTATCGTACCTAGGATATCTTGTTTCTATTTTAGGAGCTTGCTTCAAACTAGTGTGAAGTACATTAAACAGTCTCTGGGTTTACATCATGTACACGGAAAGGGCCAAAAACCTTCCGTGTATGAGGAAACAAAGCTGATCTAATGAAATAGACTTTTTACATCTCATTAAAAAGTAGAAAGACATGCACATGCTGCAGTATGTAAGTCCTGTTTTGGAAGTTACATAAAGGACCGTGCTTATGTAGCCCAGACTGAGGTCAAGTACACAGCAAATCTTTCATGATGTTCAGTCCACAGTACAGAATAAAAATGTCATTGTAAATAAATGTTTCCAGAAAAAAAAGCATGCTCCCTTGTCTGGGCCTGTCTGATTTATATATGGGCTTACAAATGACTTCATTGATTCATGGCCTTAATGGTCCTACAGGGACGTGGAACCATCTACGCCTTTTTGTTCATCAGGAAACACTTGTAGTGCTCGTGTATCCACAATGCAAACCACTGGCCTCGTGATAGCTCAGTTCATCCCTGAATCCCTTCTCAGCCACAGTCAGATCTGGGACTGTAATAAAATGGAACGTCATGAGGATAAAAGTATGTAAAACCATCATGGTGGAACAGGCCCATGTCAAATTGAGCCTTAATTTGCAAACGTGTTCATATACAAGTTCATTTGAATATTCAAAATCTGCTTGTGTGGGCTAAATAACACTGCCTCCTGTATATTCAGATAAGTTGCTTTCAACAATATTCTGAGTTGAAGGATAAAAAACAGAACAAGGTCAAGCTGGCATGCAACTATCCTTGTGGGTAAGTATTGGTGCCAAAACCCGGCTGTTCCCCAAGGCCATGAATGAGCCTGGCAGTAGGCACTCTTCCTTTTTTCAAGCTGCAGCTGCTACAGATTTCATACTATAATCCAACTGTCTCAGACCTAACCATTCTCTTAAATGCTCCATGCATTACACATTGATGCTTCTGCAAAACCTACAATACGTCACACCGGGTCACTGCAAAACAGTATAGTTATTTGTACAGATCACCTTTTTTTCCTGTGAGGAATCCTGGTGGGAGTGGTCAATTCTACGATGACTCCACCCCATACACAAAGCACAAGAATTCACTGAATGGCTCCATGAGTATTCAAATAATGTAAATCATATGCTGTGGCCTTCACACTCCCTTATACACTCACCAAAATACTATATTAGGAACACTGTACTAATACTGGTTAGGGCCTCCCTTTGCTCTCAAAACAGCCCGAATTCCTCATGGCATGGATTCCAAAGATTTTGGACATGTTGATAATAAATCACTCAATTCTTGCAGATTTCATGCTGCAAATCTCCCATTCTACCACTTCCCTAAGGTGTTCTATTTGATTCAGATCCAGTGACTGGGAAGTCCACTGAAAAATAATGAACTCGCTGCCATGTTCATGAAACTTTTGCTTTGTGACATGGTGCATTATAGTGCTGTATAATGTAGCCATTAAAAGATGGGTAAATTGTGGGTAAACATGAAAGATGCACATGATCAGCAACAACACTCAAATAGGCTGTGCCATTCAAGTGATGATTGATTGGGGCCCAAAGTGTGCCAAGAAAACATTCCCCACACCATTACGCCACCTCCACCAGCCTGGACTGTTGAAACAAGGCAGGTTGAGTCCATGGATTCATGCTGTGTATGCCAAATTCTTACAATACCATCTATATGCCTCAGCAGAAATTGAGATTCATTAGACCAGGCTACATTTTTCAAGTCTTCAACTGTCCAGTTTTGGTAAGCCTGTGCCCACTGCAGCCTCAGCTTTCTGTTCTCGATTGACCGAAGTGGACCCCGATGTAGTCTTCTGCTGTTGAAACCCATCCACCTCAAAGTTTGACGTCTTGTGCATTCCAAGATGCTTTTCTGCTCACCACAATTGTATAGAGCGGTTATCTGAGTTACTGTAGCTTTTCTGTCAGCTTGAGCCAGTCTGGTAATTCTCCATTGACCTCTCGCATCAACAAAGCGTTTTCATCTGCAGAATTTCTGTTCACTGGATGTTTTTCTTTATTGCACTATTCTGAATAAACTCTGGAGACACATGATGTACATGAAAATCGTAGGAGATCAACAGTTATATAAATACTCAGACCAGCCTGTCTGGCACCAACAATCACGCCATGGTTAGAATCAGAGATCACTTTTTTTTACCATTATGATGATTGATGTAAACACTGCCCGATGCTGCTGGCAAGTATCTGGATGATGTTATGCATTGCACTGCTGCCACATGATTGTCTGATTAGATAATTGCATGACTGCGTAGGTGTGCAGGTGTTCCTAATAAGGTGCTTAGTGAGGGTATACTCATTGATGTACAGTGGTGCTTGAAAGTTTTTGAAAGTCTTGAAAGAATGTTCTATATATCTTTGTAAATATGACCTAAAATATCATCAGATTTTCACAAGAATTTTATTTAAGGAACAGGGATTTATCAAAGTCGGATGTTCACAACACATGTTTGTGGAAGTGTATCATGGCATGAACAAAGGCGATTTCTTAGGACCTGATGCCTGGAAAAACTGATGTTCTTTTAGGTCATATTTATGCAGAAATATAGAAAATTCTAAAGGGTTCACAAACTTTCAAGTTCTATACTTGTACAAAATATCCAGTTTAAACTAAGTTCTTTTTTTAATCCACAAGAATAAAATATTTAACTGACGCCTTACTAACAAACATTTTCAGAAAGAAAATTATACCACAAACAATATCTGCATACTTATTAATAGATGGTAGAATTGTTTTGTACAGATTCAAATTGTACCAATCAGGAGGTCTTTAATGAAGAACAACAACATTTACCAAAGCTGCACATCTGGCTGCCAAATGCGTGGTGGATACCCCGCTGTGGTAAGTCCAGGTGGAGGTCATCTGACGATGGCAGTGTGTGGTTAGAACAATGGTGCACACACTGTGCTTCCCTCATGAGGTGCTATAATTGTGGTGAGAGTTTATAGGAAATGTCTAGGAGGTGACATAGCGTAGATGGTATATTTTACTGACTTTACTGCAAACCTTAACCAATATGAGTGCATTCTTTTTCCGAAGCTCACCTAATGAAATTCATGAGCGCTGGCGATGCAGAGATGGTGCCAATGATGACAGAGATAGTGAACTGGAGCTAAATTACACACTGAAAAAATTAAAGCAGTGCAGACGGATCAGCAGCAGTATGTTAGGTACCACACCTTCTGGAAACTGCTGAGGCCAGACAACTGATTTTCTATCTGGTTTAAATTCTGGTATCCCACTCCCTGCCTCAATGAAAGATTGAAAGAGAATAAGATCAAGTCATTTAATAAAATAAATACTTTTTCTATACGGTCAATTTTGACAAAACCGAATGACCTTGTAATGTGAGGTCATCTGGCATGTCCTCAATTTGTTTGGATGTGAATCAATGTCTGAACTGAAATCACTTCTGGATTAAGAGTGATTTAGATAGTTCTGTGTTTTTATAGCAAAAGGTGACCAAAAAATCTCAAATATGTCTGTGAAGGGGCCAAGCTCACTTATCAGTTTTATTTTCTCTGAGTTTCATTAAACTGGCTCATAATTTTTTATAATCAAAAGTATCTACCTTAGAGACATTTTGACCTCATGAACATGTTTGCTAACATTGTGCGATTCAAGACATACCGTAGTTTTTAAATTCATTTTCTTAAACTTCCATCTATCGCCTTCTCATCTTTCTTTTCACACCATCACCAAATTGGTAGTGTGAAGGATACACACTTTGTGCTAATGGGAGAGCCATTCTCCCAATGCTGAGAGCCAATCTAAGACTTTTGGAGCCACCGGTTGTTGTTCAGCTCACAGAAGACATCATTTTTTTCCTAAATATTACCTACCCAGTGTGATGATGGTAGTTGCATTCGCTCTAATATAAGAACATTAAAGACAGTCATCATGAACATTAAAGACTGTCATTATGAAGACATGGCACACACTTTGACTCAGGGGTGGAAGTGAAAAAACAAACAACCTTATTTATACATAATGTAGAAACAAAACACACTGGTACCTTGTTATGGATTTTGCAATGGAACTAATTCTTAAGCATCTGTTTGTTTTTTCAGGAATTCAACTTCAAAGACACCACAGCTTGAGACAGATGTTTTCATTTGCACGAAGCTCAACCTTATTACTCAAAGACACAAAACGACGTCTTCCAGTCATATTTACTTACAAGCAGTTACATCATGCGCTAGCCCCATCAAAGCCATATGACATAGTGGTGCTGCTCCACTCCTCCCTCTCTCCCTGGACTTAAATTTCCATTCTCTCTCTTTCTCTCTCTCTCTCTCTCTCTCTCTCTCTCTCCAAAAGCCAATTAGTGATGATAATTTGGGAAATACACAGAATGCCAGTGGCAGTCATATCACTCCATTGCACGCAACTTACTGCTCATATGGCCAAATGATATAGGGGCAAATCTTGAAAACTGACCAGTTCTGTAGTCTATGAACAGAATTGTGATTCGGTGAAGCATTGCATCCTCACTGAGGATTAATGACCATGATTTTCATCTGCATAGTAATCTTTCTAGTAATTGAGCGCTCAAAAATGAGAGCATGTAGTTTTTCTTCTATAAGTTGTAATATATAATTAATAACATATAATTGATTTTAAGACACTAGTGATACTAAACAGATAGTGTTATGCATATAGAGTACATATGAAAAAGCTTTTTATATCACAGCGCTGCTGAATGCTTGATTCTGATTATTTAGAATGGTGTTGCATACAGTGGGTGAGTCTGTTGGGGCCATAGGCAAAAATTCTCAGGGGGCTCCTC
>JAOUWY010000002.1:20747581-20768051 GCA_025728095.1 Prietella phreatophila
TGCAATGGACTGGCACCCTGTCCAGGGTGTACCCCGCCTTGTGCCTGATGTTTCCTGGGATAGGTTCCCCGTGACCCTGACATTGTTTATTTCGTCATGCAGAAGCGTTATCCAGATATAGTTTAATGCTTCCTGGCTGGAAAAAAATCCAACAACAAAAAACTCCACCATATATTCCACCTGATGTTCGTAACTGTATTCATATTCATTTACGACACATTATGTTTTCAATCTAATAATGTATTTGTACTCAGTTACATCCCTACATGTACAACGGTAAATAAACAGTAAGGGATATATCCTTGTGGCACTTCATAGCATATTTATTTAGGCACAGTTACACTTACAAAGTATGACAATATGTAGGGAAACCAGGCATTCACCTCTCTAAAATACTGACACAATGCTCATTCCAATACAAAAAAACATTAGCTCTGTAGTATCAACAGCTGCAAAAAGATCTAGCAGTCTGAGCAGAGAGAAAATTTCACAGTCAGACGACATAAGAAAGTCATTAATTACGTAGAAAAGGGCTGTTTCTGAGCAGTGATGGGGCCAAGATCATAGACATAGACATTCCTCATACACATAATTTCCATGCAGGAAGGAACACAGATGGACAAACAGATTTTTCTATAATTTTAGCAATATGGGAAGGTTTGAAATTGGTCTACAGTAAGTGAGATTGGATCAATAGGTTTCTTGCCAAGTTGCTTGACATTTAAAGTGTTTAGTTCTTTTATTTTGCTGTTGGTCTTTTTTTGCCAAGACCAATAGCTAAAAACAAGGAAATTAACACTTCACTTCTTTAATCAAGGGTTGCTACAATCGGAGACTTCACTGTATGTGATTACTACTGCATTGTATTGGAACATGTGGAGTTATGACTGCTCAGTTCCCGGTCAGTCTAGACACTGTGATAGATACTTTGGATTATTCTAGGTACCTACTGTAAGTTTGCCAAAGTATATGACTTGTGCAGTCTTTCCATTCAAGTTGATTTCTTTCATCTCCATTCTGCTTTCCAGGTAGCTCACTTGAGAGAGTAGATGTCATCATGGTGGATTTTTTTTCCTTTTCCTACACAGAGCTGTAACAATATTCTGTCTGGTAGGAAGTGCCTATGTATTTAGCTGGTTCATCCAATTCTATATGACCTAATGGTCGAATGAAATATAAATTTTATAAGAGAAAAAAAGAAGTAAAAAAAGATGTGAATATTGTCCAACTGCTACTATAATATCGGATAAGATGAATAAATGCCAGATGAATAAAGGTAGCACTGTGATATACAATACGTAACTAGTTGGAGTTTCCTTTTCAGTTTACTGAATGTGAATGTGTTTTAAAGCTTAACACATTGTCTGCTGTAAAAAGCTATACTTGGCGTACAATAGGTATATTGTTACAGTTGCTTTCTTACAGTAAACTGGAATTTATGAAGAGAAAATTACCTTAATGGGGAGGTAAAAACCTAATCACAGTGTCCTGGGGTTAAACCATCACTGCTAGCCTACTCAACCCTGTAGGGAAGCTCGTTCATTAATATTCACTTAATTGACAATAAAGAAAGGCACATGATCCTGAGAGTACAGTTAATTGAGCATGTGACCTTTAACAGGAAATAATGTACCACAGGCTGGATCAGCTAATCAAGACAATCTGTGTTAAATATTGTCGATGCCTGAGAGTGTGGGTGATTTACTATATAACCTGTATAAATTAAAGTTTGCTGCTCTCTGCTCTTAACAGGGTAAGGACTGTTTCCAGATGTACTATGGTGGTTAAATGGGAGCCATTATCTTAGAATATGCATGAGGTAGTAAGAAAATCTGGCAGTCTATCTGTAATATAATTTCTAATAACATTCTAACTTTCTAATAATATACTCATATTTTAGTTTTTTTTTTTTTTTCATTTTTCATTTATATAATTAATTTGAGAGTACAGTAGATGGACCTCCCAACTTCCTTGTAAAATGTTGTTCCATCCATTTCCTGTATGCCTTTTTCTAGACAGGGTTGTGGGGACACCCTGGAACGAGGGGCCAACCTATCGCAGGGCGGAATCACATAACACATTCACACACTACAGACAATTTGGAAATGCCTACAAAGCATGTCTTTGGATTTGGTGAGGAAACTGGAGTACTAGGAGGAAAACCCCTGCACACAATGCAGAGGCCAGAAATGAACCCCCAATTGATACATCATATTACACTATGTACCTTTCTCAAATATTCAAATTCATATACATGATGTTTAACACCACTACTGCACTAAAGTAACACTTTAATTTAAGGTTCGGTAGTAAACTATTTCTAAGCAAGCAACTTGTAGTTTACTGTAAGATTGTAAGCCTTTGTTGATATATTACCACACATTATTCAGTACAGACATTTGAAAACCACCCTCTGAAAACCATCTGAAATTTTCCTTTGCTCCCAGTTACACCTGATCTCATCCAGTTTATAAATGGTTTTTCGACTGAGTGTCAAGATATTGAGGAGTGTTACAGGCTTTTGATGTCCACATATTATTAATTAATTTATGAAAAGATTATCCTCATTAACTATACAAATGTTTATTATAAAGTTTTGAAACCAATACTTAAATATTGATACATTATATACAAATTATATTTTAAACTTTATACAAAACTTATACAATCAATTCTGACCAATAACTAATTAGATCATTAAATAATCTCTCACGCACTTTTTAGTAACTGCCGAAATATGTTTCTTCTTCAGAAAGTCTAATGCTTTCCACTACAAATACCACAAACCATCAGCTGTAAACCACTAAAACCATTACCAAATGGTTTCCATTACATAGTAGGACATTAGGATGTTCAGGAAGCCCATGCCTTTGGAATAGGATGTATAGGATGAATAGCACATGTGGGTGTCATGGTCAGGTGACCACATACTTTTGGCCATACAGTGTATTTGGATTTATTTATTTTTGTTCATACAGTGTATCAAATGTTAGATTACATAAAAGTAACCCCAGTTTGCTTAGGAAGTAACTGTCTGTGACGGGTGGAATTTGGCCATGAATATCTGACTAACACTAAGGGACACTGACAGAAGAGGAAATATTGACTCTTCTTTATATTCATTGGAATTTCATCTGCTTTTATAGCACAGTCATTTATCTTTGTCCAAAAAGATTTGGTTCATTATTAAAACATGACTAGACAAGCCTAGTTTATATAACCTACATATGCAGTCTTTGGGGAACCTTTTTACCTTCCTGTCCTTAAATGGTACTAGACACTAAGGAAGGAAAAATAAGATTGATATTTGCCTTCAGCCTGGGTAAACCTCAGCTATGATTTATTTTGAATATAACGCTGGCTTAAATAAGTAGGAGAGAACAAATCACCTCAGAACAGTGTTTCTAGCCAGCTAGCTGTAAGTGTTTATCCCAAAACAAAGCTAGCTCATTTTTAGAGAAATTCAGAGTTTTTGGATGACATCTATCTGTATTTCTAGATATCTAGTGTATAATTAAGTGATTTGGGTGGAATCAGTGGTTAGTTTTGTGGTGAGCATTGTTGCTGTGTTTTGTATAATTGAAATGAAAAGTATATGACATATTACTCAACTTTTTACTTTAGCTGGTAAAGATAATGCGACATCAATAAGGTTTCATTTTTAGCAACCACAACAGCTTATATGCCTTTAATTTTAAGGTTTTTTGTGGAATCAAAAACAACAGCACCAATGATTGTGAGAAAAATGCATAGAATGGTGTGAAGAAGCAAGGCTGGGTCTGATTTCTTTCTAGCCCAGACTGTAGATTCATGCAGTGACAGTCATGTCACACAGAGTGAAAATTATTTACTTTATCATGCTTCCCCCCAAAAAATTCCTTTAGAGGAGCAAATACAAGATGGTAGACTAAGCACACATCATCCTTTCAAAGTACAAAGTACAAAATTACACAAGAAACCAACTGTATATTTGTGTGTGTGTGTGTGGGGGGGGGGTGTCTTTTCTTTCCTTTTTTTCCATAGATTATACTAGAAAACATCTATTTTAAAAAATCCAGCACAGTTCTGGAACAAGATTCTTTGGACAAATGACACCAAGATTAACTTGGACCAGAATGATGGGAAGAGAAGGATGTGGAGAAGGAAAGGAAGGGCTCATGATCCAAAGCATACCACATTATTTATCAAATATGGTGGAGGAAGTGTTATGGAGTAGGCATTTATGGCTGTCACTGGTGTTTGTTGATGACATGATTGTTGATAGAAGTAGAAGGATGTTTCTAAAGTATATAGAGCTAAAGGTTTTGCTCAAATTCAGTCAAATGCTGCAAAATCAACAGGACTTCACAGTACAGATGGATAATGACCCAAACCAAACCAATTACTCTTGAGCCTGTGAAAATGGTGGGCGATATAAATGGTTATAATTCCTATATGGTTAATGCAATGTTTTTGTTAAACCCCTTAAATTAAAGCTAAATTTATAGTTCAATTACCACTTGATTGCTTCATTTCAAATCCATTGCGGTGGTGTACACAGGCAAAATTATGAATATTGCGTCGGCTCTACATAATTTAGGCAGCACTTATGTCATCATTTACAAAAGACTCTCATTTACAGTAATTGTATTCCCATGAGGTAGATTCTGTCAGTTGTTCACCAATTTGGCTACTTTGACTGATTAAGACCTCCTGGTCATTGAGGGTTTTAACATCAATGGAGTATAATAACAGAAAAAAAATACTGATGATTGATTATTTAGCATGAATTTTATGTTATCTGAATTGCAAGTACTGTAAGGAAAGACCACAAGTTCCTCACAACATACCGTACTAAACTATAATTTGTTCTGGTTTTTGTTTTTGGTCTGTGAGGCAGTACCATAGCAGAACTGTGTGTTTGTTCAAAAATCACCTTAAATAATAGTTATGGGCCCACATAAATATACAGGTCTGCCTTGTTCTCTTTGGGATGATTAAGTCTGACACATCATTGCACTGAAAATTGTGGAATTTTATATCCCTCACCTAAACAACAAGAGTAATTATAGCAACCAGGGATGAATTGAAATGTAAATGTAAATGAATCCATGCCAAGACAAGAAATGAGTTTGAAATGAGTTCGAGATTCTGCGCTTATGACTCCTTCCCAGTGTTTGCAAGGGTCAGAAATTAAATTAGGTGAGTAAAAATCAGCTCTCTTAGGCACTGATGACTGTTTAGTGAAAGAGTAATGTAATAGTTTCACAGGCTTTGTTTGAATTTTAGCAAACAGGACATTTGCACACTCATTTTCACTGTTTACCCCAATACAAGATTCAATCTGACCCTGATTATGATTAATATGCATTGGCATATATACTGACTTCATCAGCCTCTCAAAACCTAGTCACAATTCTGTGTCATATGCACCTCTATTAATAAGGTTCAAATTGCAAACATCTATTTCTATCCTCTCAGGCAGCAATGTGATTTTCCATGCTGTGTTGGTGGAGCCACTGTGGAGCAGAGCCGAATGCCCGGCATGGCCACAGTTCATCTGTTTCAAGAGGAGGAGTGCTGAAGCATGGGTGGTAAGTGGAAGCAGAAGGGCATATAGGCCAAGGACAGGCAGCTGGGGGAAACGCACAGACGGAAGACCTGTCAGGAGGGTCCCACAGAGTGAATGAGAGCCTACTGTGAAGAATAGGATGTTTCTATCTCATAGCCATAAACTTTATTATACAATACTGTCAGTTTTAGGGAGTTATATGCTGTGTATTTTGATCATGAGAACAAGCTACTGACCAGGCAGTTACTAAGGATGAATGAATGAACACTGCACATTCAGTGTAATAAAAGTGGTCTTTGTTTGCCCTGTGAGCTTTATATCTGATCGCTCACTCACACCCACGTGAAAGTAAAAACATGACTTTTCTGTTGTGTCCCATGGGATTCCAAGCCTGATTCACACCTCTAGTTTCAGCAAGATGCCATGTGACCCTTTCTGACAAGCTTTCCAAAACAAATTAAATGGTATCTGTATTTGCATCTATTTAGAGCACACTCTCTGTTCAGTCCGAATAATGTATTAAGTTACGTCCTCTTTATTCAGGATAATTGAATACCTCAGATACCCATTACACACTTTGCAGATACCTAATACATGACCTGATTTCCATGCTCCATCTTTAATGCAAATTAAGAAGCATGCCTCATAGCCTCATTATTCACCCTGCACCAATTTGAGTAAACACTGTTTAAAACCAAAGCAATGAATTGCAAAGCCTCTCATGTTAGCAATATGAGTGCTTACTGGAAACTCATGGCAGCCTTCCCCTTATTGGCAGTCTGCATTCTTTGCCCTTTGATGCTGGCCAAGTAGCAAGGCCTGACTTCATGCAGTGCATTTTCCACAAAGACTACTTCCTAATCATAGTGGCTGGGAAGTCAGTGCATGGACAAACTTTGGGTGGCGACTTAGGAAATAGCGATAAAGTTACATGAATGAGGTTTCTGTCTAGAAGCCAGATGCAAACGCAAGGTTACTGAGCAGTACTGACTTGATAAACGTACAACTGTCTTGCAGTTATCAAGAATTCTGTGTTAGCAGCTATAAACTTGATTAAAGCAGTTTTCTACTGGATATCAAAAGGCTTAAATGAGGAAAATATATTTAAAATGAGAAAGATGAGGATTGCATGGAGCACAATTAAATCCTAGGCACCTTATCATTGTGATTTATGTTAACGTTAGACAGCTGTGCAGATCATACTCCAAGTCATTAGATGCTTACTACTGACTGTTTATGTGAAAGAGAACTTAGCATGCTGTCATACATTGTCTATTTACATAAAATACATTAAAACTAACTGTTTGCGTGTTTGTACATTTGAGGTCATTATTTGTATATTAAATGTCAGGAATGACAGAGAAGGAGTCATGGAGCAACAGGGAGTGCTGTTGATGCCGAGGCCTAAAAATTCCACAGCAGTTCCATCTCAGCAGGTTTCTCCTGGAGGGCTCCATCTCAGCAAACAAGGCACTTTCATTCCCTTGTGATTTACTTTCGCCTTGTTCAATAACAAACACCTCTTTTCTGTCCTCCAAACAGACATGCCAACAACAACAAACTTAAGCAGGAGAACGATGTGATACAATAATACAGCAATATTTAATATTCATCTCAAGAATGTACTATTTATGAAGGCGACGAACCATAAGAGATATATAAAAGCTATCAGGCTTCGACTAAATAATCTGTAACTGTGTGGAGCAGCTGGTCCAAGGAGAAAAAAGTTAATATAATAAACACACACACTGATAGAAACCTCCAATGTCTAAACTGTGGACTTCCATCTCCACATGATTCAATGTGTATATGCACACGAGTCTGAGCATGTCCTACCTCATTAATGTCCCAAAACAAGACTAATAAAGGTCAGTGGAATCAGTGCTCCAGTTCGATCTCAAAAGCTCTTTTGTCTAGATGTGTATCCATGCCAAATATGTTAAACTGGTCATGTGTAAGATAAAAAGCACATGTGCATGAAATACTGGTATTGTATGTAAAGCCAAAATAGATTAAAATTTTTTTTTTTTATAAAAACAGAAAAGCAAACATGTATCACTGTCAAAACACAAGACCTACCATGATGAAATTTTCACATTCAAGTTGAAAGATCTACACATTACTGTTACATAACGTGGATGAAGCTATCATATCATAATGGTGAATCATGGAAAGACTGTTTTATTGCCAAAGAATAAACATCAGTTACCACGAGTCCCTAGAGGCTGTGGAATGTTTCATTTATTTGACCTCTATCAGTTTGTTGAAAAGCTAATTTTGCTGGTTAATAGTCAACATTTCCTAGCAGATCTCTTCTTACTAGGTAGCCATATTTTTCCTTTTTAATAATTAGTGCCTTGGTAAATAAATTTAGCTTATGCCGCTGATGAAACCTCTGCTGAAACTCCTTCTGAAAACAAGCTAGGTCAAACAGAATTTTGAGTCTAACACTCTTGTGGTAGACCATGTTTGCCAGTTATTTACAAGTTTCCTTATTACTTGTCTAAACTGACCAATAAATGTTGGAAAACATTGTCTACCACAGGAGTGTCAAACTAACACTCTGCCTGGGCATTATTAACATTTTTGTGTGCACTTGATGGGCCATAATAGAGGCTGATCATTTTTTCCTCCCCAAGTCCAAAGACATGTGCTGTAGGCTGATTGTCATTTTCAAATTGTCTGTAGTGTGTGTGATTGTGTCCTGCAATGGGTTGGCACCCCGTCCAAGGTGTCTCCCTCCTTGTGCCCTGAGTTCCCTGGGATAGGCTCCAGGCTCCCCTGCAACCCTGTGTAGGATAAGCGGTATAGAAAATGAATGGAGGAATGGATAGATATTATCATATTATTATTTTAGCAATCAACACGAATAATTTAGACTCTCAAAATATTATAGGATGTTTTTAGGAAAACGACTGACTAACAGAAACTATTTAACTATATGTACTATTAGGCGTAGATGATAACATTTATTATGCACAGTCTGTTTTCCAAATACCAATAATATCACATTAAGAAACTGATTTATGAAGACCTCATCTTAGATTATCTCTTCTAAGAACATGTTCTTTAGTCTCCGATATCTCTTGTTTTGCAGGATTCAGTCATTGAATTACACTAAAGGCCAATACTTGACACATTTCTGAATCTATTTTTAGTCACAGGTCTGACTTTCATCATACGCAGCAGATTTTAACTATAGTTTCAGCCCTGTGAGATGCAAGCCATGATTGTTGTACAGTTGTGTGGGCACTCACTGTGCTACAGGTCTGTTGTTAATTGTAGATAATGTGAAAATGTTGAGTAGTACTACAGGCCATTTCAGCATTATTATGTTTTGCAGTTACACGCAAGCTGAAAGAAATGAGGCAGCGTGCTGTTTTTGCCCTGCAGGCCTCAAGTTTGACACCTGTGGGCTACAAGCTTGACCAGTTACCCTGTGTTTTGGCAGCTGGTAACTCATCAGGGGCTAAATAAGATCTTGATATTTTTCGGAAGCCAAAATGTGCATACCCTTTAACATAATCAAATCAATCATGTGGAGAAAGTCATGGAGGATAATCCAAATTATACCATACTGCAGACATTTTTCATCACTTTCCTAATGATTGATGAATAGAAATATTAGATCCATTCGCTAACCACAAACAAATCACATTCTTAAATGAATAAAGCAATCATTCAGCTGGACTCTAATGCAATCCATGAGCACTGCCAATGCTGAATGTACTACTAAGGAAAGCGTTATTGCTTCGGTGTTAAAACTCCATTGTTATTGGACAACACTGTTCATGCAGACATCTTGCATATATTATTTAAATTTTGCTTAATATCTACAGACAGAACATTTCCACATAAATCATAGGCACAAGTCCCATGTTAGCAATGCGTGATGTAAACACATGCAGTATTTCATACTAAAGTAGGGATGAAGACTGTGAGAATGTGAAAGTGTAATTGATTACATCTTTGTGAAAGGTTTCCGCTCTCATCTGCTGACAACACCAACTTATAATGAGCCAACTCTCACTGGGTTAGTGCTAGTTTAGTCTCTAAAGTCTGCAGTCTACATCAGTTCAGTGCAGGTCTGCTTTATGTACAGCTGTTCTTTAATGCACAGTGAATACAGTAGGAATTTTTCCTAATATCCTCCAACAACCATATCCAGAGAGAGAAAATATTAATAGAATACAAAAAATACCATCCTGTGCTACCCAAAAGTGATTTTGACTGATGGGTCTGAAGTCCCATTTCCTCTTAGCTAGTATGTTTTATATTCCTTCCTCTTTAGTCCCAGGTTTTAACTGCTGTCCCAGCAAAAACAATGTCTGTATGATGCATGCTTTTGGGCCCAGGAAAGGAAAAGGAGCTAAGGACATAGATTCAAAAAAAGGCAAAAGGTAAGAGACTTTATACTTTTTGGTCCACTGATTCGACTCAAGAGGGAAAACCGCAAAGTCTTTGATTCAGTAGAACACTTAAGATTCTGTGGCCATTGCTTTAGTCTGTACCGATGATATTTCATCTCAATGAAGGGCCTACATTCACAGTGCAATGATCCTCTTTGGGTTTCTAATGGGTACACATGAAGTTTGACCCCTCAGTCCACTCTCTTGTGGGGCTGGGCATTCAATCATTGTACCACTGACGAAATGAATGCAAATGAATCCCTCCTGGGAAATTTAGCGTTGGCCAGGCTATCCATTGATATTTGTACCCCAGTTAAATCTGACTACAAAGTGACTGAAAAAGAGAATGCCGTGACTGAAGGCTGAACAATGCTGTCCATTTGCATGAATGTTGTTTAAATCGTTGGAAGGAAATCAGAAGCAGGTCCTTTAACACACACACAAAAATGAGCTGAGAAACAAATTCATAGTATCCATGGCAATGAATCCACATGTTTCCTACTTTGCAAAATATGGTAATGTATGTAAAATATCAATTTACATATATAAGAAAAAAATGCTAATGTTATTCAAGGGCTTTAATCAAGAACTTTTAATCAAGGAAGGGAGAAGTGTGTGTGTTCGTTGGGGAGGGGTATAAGAAAATGCGTAATGATGGTGTGGTGTGGTGCAGACCAACAAATATCACAGTTACTGTTACCATCCTAAAGTTGATTATTTTCTAATAACATCATATGAAGTGTTTTATTCCTCTCATACGATAGTAATTTGCCTACCATTACATCAGATTTTAATCAGTTTTATTTACATTTTATGTGTTGAACAGCAAAGACACAAGTTAATTTCTGTTGTTACATACATTATAGTAGTCATTCCCTCACCCGCCTAAATTTTTTTTCCTCTCTAGAAGTTAATAAGACAAAACAAACAAACAAACAAACAAAACCCCCAGCTTGTAATGAAATTGGAAAGCACAAAGACTCACATGGCAGAAAACATACTGACACTGGAGACTCCTTCTATTAATGTTAAATAATCATTTCCTTACAGAAAGATTCCCATCAATGACTATGCCTTTTCTTTGCTAAGTAAAATGATGTTTGCTAATCTGTTTATTATTAGAATCATATATATTGCTTACCATACAAGTCCCTGTGAATTAACTGATACTAAAGAAATAAACATAAATCTGATTTCACTATAGTCAGAATAGCTGTTATAGAAAATTAATCAACACCCTGACCAATTAGAATAGAGCATTCAACAGTGCTGTTTTTTTTTTTTGCGTCACAATGGAGATGCAACTGCAGATTAGATTTAATGAAACAACAAACAAAACACAAAACATTGCGGTACAGCAGGTATGTTGGTGTCTCACATCTACAGTGTTTTGGGTTTTGATCTTAAGCTCCAGTTAAAGTCTCACATCTTCTCCTAGTGTTTGTCTTTTCCCATCTCCCAAAAACCTGAGGATAGATGTGTGCACACGCATGGTGCCCTACCAGCAACTCCCATGGGATTTGACCTTATAAAGTATAGCGTGTATAAAGATAAATGAACAATTCCTGTGATATACTGATATCCTTATGACTAGAAATGAACTAATATTCCAAAAATTTTTTTTTATTTGCTTGATATCAAAATATCCCTTCTGAATTGTGGCTCCTCTCAGGTTTTCTGCTTCCTCAGCTTCTTAATAGTTGGTTTTTTTTTTCAGTCTGTGAAGCAGCTTAAAACAATGTCTATTGTAATAAATTATATAAATATAAAACTGTATTTCAAGGAAGGAAGAGAAACCATGAGCGTCTCATCAGTTTCAACAAGTGGACTTTGTCTATCCTTGCAGGATGTAGGGCATTGTGGGAATGCAGCTTTTCAGCCCACAAGAACCACAAGAACACTGCAGAGGGTGGAACTGAGGCTCAGAACATCAATTTGAGACTTTATATAAACAATGCCTCACTATATTTATGGATCATTTGGATATTTACTGCTTCTGGCTTTCTTTTGGGTTCTATGTAGATCCTTTTCCGAAAGGTAAACTCTCTGTTATAGGGTTGACATAGCAAAGCCAGAGGGTCACTTTTCAGTCACTTTCAGAGCAGTTCAATAACTAAAAATCAGTTCAGCAAATATTACTGTACACATTTTAATAATATTCCATCCATCCATTTTCTGTATCGCTTACTCAGGGGAACAAGTCAGGGAACACCCTGTATGGGGTTCTAACCCACTGCAGGGCAAAATCGCACACACATTCGCACACTATGGACAATTTAGAGATGCCAATCAGCCTACAACACATGCCTTTGGACTGGGAGAGGAAACCAGAGTACCTGGAAAAAACTCCTGAAGTACTAGGAGAACATGCAAACTCCCAACCCTTCAGGTGTGATGCAATTTCTGGCTGCAAAAATATTTGAGAAACTCTACTCTATGTGCTAAAGCAAAGCTTCTAAGTGACTGTATTTATACACTTTCTCCATTCTTCTTTAAGTGAGTACCACAAGAGTCAGAGTTTTCTAACACTTAATACTGTATTCAATGCCATCAACATTCAGCAGTCATTTAGTTCTTTATTTTAAAAATGTACTGGTATTGGTGTTGCATATTGGTCTGATACTGTGCTCATTTATTACCATTACATTTAATAAGAACATCTAATACCACACAATACTATGTGATATATGTATGTCAGAATAAATATGTAAATCTAAACTGTGCTCTGTGAATAAGCTAATAAGCTCTGTTAAAAATAAGTGCAATGTGTCATAAAGTGTTGGCACACTAATGTATTCGCAAGTATGGAGGAATAAATCTAGCACGCAGGGAAACTGTTACAAATAAAAGAGAGCAGTTGAGTTGCGAGCACTGAGGCACATCCACACCCCATTGCTCATGAGTTAAGGTGCTAGTCAAACCACAGCATTTTTAATGACCACGCTCGCTGATACTGCTTTGCAAGCCCAGTTCGACTACCCTCAAGCTCTCTATCAAAGATATTGTATAAATGCCATAATATCTTTTACAGAAAGACAGTAGAGAGCATCCGACCAGCTGTTTTACCGTTTGGTATGGGATTTACACAGTTTCTGAACACAAGACTCTGTAGAGGATTGTGAGAACAGCTGAAAAGATCAATGAGGTCTCTTTTGTACAACAACCACCTCCAGCAAACAAAACCACCAGCATTGCAGACCCTCTCATGGACTTTTCACCCCCCTGCCATCTGGCAGAAGGTACTGGAGCATCCTTGCCATCACCACCGGTTGTCTGCAACAGTATCTTCCCTGAGGCAATCAGTTTACTCAACTCCTTTCAGCCTCCCAACACTCACCTGGCCTAGTTCAACACCTATCACAGTATGCCTTAATACCACTGCACACTTGCACTTTACAATGCTGTATTAGACACTTTCTATTCATGAGAGTCTTACTACTTCTACATTGCTGCCAATATTACTGCTACATGTATTACTGCTACACTACGCATTAGTTTACAAGCTCATTGTTGTAATAGATTCCCATATAACTGTAGTTCTTTGAAGTCCAGAGCCTTTGAAATAGCTTTGTAACCCTTCCCAGACTGATGCATTTCAATCACCTTCTTCCTCATCATTTCTGGAATTTCTTTTCATTTTGGCATAGTGTTACTAGGTAAGATCTTTTAACCAACTTCATGCTGTGGGAAAAGTTCTATTTAAGTGTTGATTTGATTGAACAGGGTTTGCAGTAATCAAAACTGGTTGTGTCTAGTCCAGTTGAAGCCCATTATGAATGCAGTTTCATAGATTTGGGGAATTAGTAACTATGGGGCCAAATCCAATTTCACACACACCTAGTTGATATTGGATAACTTTTTTTTTGCTTCAATAAATAACATTATCATATAAAAACTGTATTTTGTGTTTACTCAGGTTGCCATTGTTTTATCTTAGATTATTATTATTTTTAATTTCTGAAACAATTTAGTACGAGATGTACACAAAAACAGAAGTCATCAGGATACTTAGCATTATATAAATATTTTTCAAATACTTTTTCACAGCACTATGTCTGAATTCTGTCTAATGATTATTGATGTACAGTCTGTGGGAAATGAACATACGAGTTAAGAATTTCATTCTGTGCTGAACACAAGTCTTGGCTTCAAAAAATATATATCTTGGGAATTATGTTTCATCCTCTCTTAGTCTTCCTGTTGTTTATCCACTTAAATGCTTTTGATTTTGTTGTCTGTGTGAATGCGCAGGAGTGGTCTTACTGTCAGGCGAGGGTTTTCTAAGGACTCTTTGTGCATACAGTGTAGTGTCAGCCAAAAGGATTCTCCTGATACTCATTTTGGGTTGTTGCAGATGCTGCAATTTGTGTGAAACTGGACCAGATTGCTGCCATAAATTATCATACTGCTGCTACAAAATATCTTCCACAGAAGTCTGCTGGTAGACAGAAGTACAGACATGTCCCTCAGCTCAATGAACAAACAACAATAAGCCATAACTTACACACTACTGGAATTGATGTGGCTGCAAAGACAACAGAGAATACTGTTAGGAATGTAAGTTAATCCACCATCAACACACTTCCTAGTCTTTACCAAATTTGACAGTGTGTTATGCTATATTGTATGGCTCTAATTAACCCCTCACAATACAGATGACTCGTATGATGGCTGTGTCTAACCTTGCCTAATTCTGTTTCCTTTGAGAGGGGAGGTCCATTAATCAGTGTGAGCATGTCTTATTTCTGTCTGTGTGTGGGGGAGTATGGGAAGCAAAGAGAAGATCAGGTACAAGAGTATGCAGAAGAGGAAGGGAAATGTCAACCTGGTGTGGTATGTATGGCAGGTCCATCACATGCTATTAGCTTGATTGATAGGCTTGTGCACTATAATGAGGTTAAATCTTTACACGGAATAAACAGAGATGCATTTTTAATCTTTCATTTTTGTGAAAGACAAATTGTCTATTTAAGGCATGTGACTTACTTGTATTGGGGGTTGAGGGGGGTTAAGATGGATAGCTAACCAGTTATGTGCTTTTAACAAAGTGGTGCATTGTGGGGGGACATGGTGACTTAGTGGTTAGCATGTTTGCCTCGCACTTCCGAGGTGGGGGACTCAATTCCCGCCTTTGCCCTGTGTGCGCAGAGCTTGCATGTTCTCCCAGTGCTTTAGGGGTTCTCTCTGGACACTCCAGTTTCCTTTCTTTGTGGCTCAGTTGGTTGAGCGGGTTGTCCACTAATCATAGGTTTGGCGGTTCGATTCCCTATGCCCACGTGACTCCACATGCCGAAGTGTCTTTGGGCAAGACACAGAGTCCCAAATTGCTCCTGATGGCAAGTTAGTGCCTTGCATGGCAGCTCTGCTATCATTGGTGTGTGAGTGTGTCAATAGGTGAATGAGATGCAGTGTAAAGCGCTTTGAATACAAGCGCTCTATAAGTGTGCCATTTACCATTTACTAAGATATGCATTGTAGGCTGACTGACATCCTTAAATTGTCCACAGTGTGTGTGCAATTGTGACCTGTGATGGGTTGGCACCTCGTCCAGGGTTTCCCCCACCTTGTGCCATGAGTCCCCTGGGATAGGCTCCAGGCCCCTGCGACCCCATGTAGGATAAGCGGTGCAGAAAATGGATGGATGGAGTTGGTGCAATGTACTATAAAAACCAATAGAATCTCCTGTAAACCTTTTACATTTGCATGGATTGCTTCTTGATCACTAGAATGTAACATGGGTCTACTCTCTGAACACTCATAGATTTACATGTGTCAGACATCTCATTTGAAAGAAAACACAGTTGAAAAGAGTGTGTTGGCCCTGGTCACTCACATCATTTCTAGAGATTTTGCACTTCTGAACTGAAGACATACCGACTCTATGAACATACCTTTTTTTAATTTTGTCTCCATTAGTGGTTTGGAACTGATGAACTGCCTGCAGTTCTGCTGGTTACTGTAATAAATACCCTTCTTAGCCCATGTGGATCTGAACTGTTAGTCCTGTCAAACAACTGATCAGCCTCCACTTTCCCTGAAGGTACAAAGATCTATTCCACTTCTAGTGATTATTAGCGGCTGGGACAATCTGCAGTTCAATGCAAAGGCATTTCTGTTGTGTGTTTGGAGAGAGTTTAATGGAATTGGACCCGTTTTTTTCTGAACAGTGCTGGAGAAACATGCGATGAGAAGTACAAATGTCTCCTTGCGGCTAGAGAGGGATTGGTTTGCCAATTCTCTTTGGATCATTTAAACACTTGAGGGAAAGTGGGAAAGTTTCTTGCAGCGGAAGAAAACTGATGATATGGTAAAGAGGGTTCAGGAAAGATGGATGTGATCTATTACATATTACATATTCAGTTTTCCCAGAACTATAGCATGCTAAGCAAGAATGTGTTGTAATTTCATGATCACATGCAACATTAACGAGCAGCTGATTTATTGTGTTTTGCCTTCGGTGTGTCAAGATAGTTGTTTCAGTGAGCAAATTGCTGTAGAAGGTGTGCATATGTTAGCTTGGAGTTTTTATGGGTTTGTAATAAACAGCTTCCTCTGGTATCATCTTGCTTGCTCATGTCTGATAGTGAAACATTTACAGTGCCTTCTCCAAGTTTTTTGACCAATATGTATAAAATGAGTGGCATTTGTAGAATATGTCATTTGTTCATTGGTGTAAAATTAATGGCCATTTATTATATCTCATACATGTGCAACATTTTTCGGTGATCAATCAGGGGTAGTGAACCCTAAAATGTACAGTTTTAACTGTACAGGAACAGTCAGGAACAGATGAATTTAAATCATTGCATTCCCCATGATTTCTGTGGATGTTTTTTTTTTGCCAGAAAAATGCCAAGCGTGCTTCTAGTTTAATCTCCAAATACAGAACACAAATTACAAGAGAGATGTCATGTTGGCACAGCAGGTAGTGCTGATGCCTAACAACTCTCCAGGGTTTGATCGTGAGCATGTGTTATTGTCTGTGTGGAGTTTTGCATGTTCTCCCTGTGGCCATGTGGGTTTTCTTTTCTCCCACGTACATTAATTGGTGACTCTAAACTGTGTGTGAATGAGTATGTGAACTTGAGTACATGATGTCTTGCCATAGACTGGCATCCCAAGCTCCTGATTCACACGATCCTAACTCGGAAAATCTGGTTAATTAAAATCACTGATTGAATGAATATATAAAAAAATGTCTGTGTAAGTGTCTCTAAGGAACCCTTAAAACACCCTGGAGTGTAGGAACATCTGGAAAGTCTTAATGAAATGAGGGTTCCTTTGAAACTATTCACTTAAAAACAATTTCAAGGGTTCAACCTCTGAGAGAACTCAAATAATCTCTAAAAATCGTTCAGTTAACAGAACACTACATTATATGGTACAGTAAATATTAAGGATCAGTTCCACACTCGGAAATAATATGTTCCATATCTAGCACCCAAACAGGATTTTCGGTTTGCTTGATTGATTGATTGATTGATTGATTGATTTGCTTCTAAGGGTGTGCAAACTTTTGCACTCAACTATGCACGTCAATGCATCATGGTTATAAACGCACTTCATTTGCATGGATTGCCAGAGTTGAGCATGCAGAGGAGGAGTTCCCCCAGCCTCCTAAACCCTCCCGATGACTCGGAGCTGAGAAGGAGCATGAGTGGGAGCAGAGCGCCATTCAAGCTCCACACCACAGCACGGGAGCAGCAGCGGCGCCTCCGCCACGCATATCAGCACCATGAGGCGTGAAAGGGCGCGTGCACAGAGACATCCCACTTCACTGAGCGCGCATCAGCGTCACATGCACGCATAGTGGATGACAAGCACGCCGCGTTTTTCCCCCCTTGTTATTATTATTAGGCAATTATTATTTTAAAACTTTGTTCAGACTATGGCGCGCGGTATTTAGAAGTAGCCTACGTTATAGAAGTTTTGCGAAGTTTTTTTTTTTTTTTTTTTTGTGGATGCGCGTGATTTCTCTTCAGTTTAAGCGCCGAACTTCAAACTCTGGACAGCGACTGTGATATTTCTGGAGTTTTCAATTCTCTTATATATTAAATCGTAGTTTTAAAATATGGACCGCGTGTGGATTTTGCTCGTGATATCGCTGGGCATCTCGCTCGCGCACACGTGTGACGGCTGGAGGGCTCGCGCAGGTGGCCGCGAGCGGAGAGACGCAGCCGCCGCCTCCGTACACGCCGTGTTCGAGCTGCTGCGAGCGAAGAGCTTGAACGGAGCTCCTTCAGGTCCGGGTCCTATCCGGTCTCACGCACTCGGCTCGGAGGAAAATCCGCGGTCAGACAACGACACCGAGCCGGCGGCTCACAATCCGTTACAGGGGGCAGACACCGGAGAAGCCCAGGAGAAAGCCGGTAGAATCCCGAGACAAACAGGCAGGAGCGTCGCTTCTCACAGAGCTCGGAGCATCAGCAAAGCTGACACACCTAAGCGCGCGGACATCAAACCTGATCATCCAAAACGCCTGGTTGGGTAAGATTCGGTCCTAGAACGCATTTGTACACGCACCAGGTTCTGTAGGTTCTCGCACAGTATGCGTATGCGTCCAGAACAATGAAAGTTGCACTACACTCTTAGATCATACAGCATAGTATTTACCATTCATAAATGCTTCCATGCAGAACCCTTTTAGAAAGCTAGACCCATTTCCCATCCAAAGAACCCATGAAGAACACTTTATTCAAAGACCAGTGTTTGCGAAGTGCTTCCATGCAAAACCCTTTGAGAAAGCTAGAATCATTGCCCATCCAAAGAACCCTTGTAGAATGTTGGATGATTAGTTGATTGATCAACGTTTGGATAAGCTTATTGAATCATTTCTGTTTCAAGGTTTCTGGAGGCACTGTCAAGGGTTCCACCTCTGAAACAACCTCTGAAACAACCTCTGAAATGCTTCTAGTTAATTTAACACTACATGCTTATACAGTATTACATTTCACCTAGCAAGCTAACTTTTTAATGATTTTTTTTTTTAAAAAGAGACAACACTTAAAGGTTCTATGTAGGACCCTACAGTAGAGGATTTCCCTTTCAGAAACGGTATAAAGGTAGAAAACATTTCCCATCTAAATACCTCTTGAGGAGCCCTTATTCCAAGACTGCAGGAACCTTTGGAGGAGCTTATTGAAATGATGGCTCTTCTAGAATCTATTCATGTTTCAAGTTTCCTGGAGGCATGCTCAGGAATTCCACCACTGTGACAACCCCTAAAAATTTCTATTTTTCTTTAGTAGAACTCCTTAAGGAAACTAGAAGCACTGACCATCCAAAGAACCCTTGAAGAACCATTTTTGCAAGAGTGAAAACGCTGAGAATGAATGGCATGAATGGGATTCCCATCATAAGATTAGCTATAGCTACATAAATACTTAAACCTATCAATGCGGATACATGTCTATAAATCCCTATCAGGTTAAATCCCTATTGTTCGATTCAACAGTGTAAGCCTTATTGTCAGCTTATTACAGTGCTCACAGTGTCCAACTTGATTTATATAAACACTGTAAGCGTTAATTCAACACTGGGGATTATGCTGTGCATAGACGAGGAACGGCAAGAATGTGATTCTCAGCACAGCAGTAGTTCAGAATGGTTCTGAAGGGAGACTGATATATTATGAAATTCCCAAATACAAGACCTTCCCTTCCCTTAATGGATTTCCCTCGATTTTAAGTAACACACAGGGGCTAGAAAATGTGTACCTAAAACTAATGTCTTGTTGCTCTCTTTAGGCTATTTGCCGTCTGCACATGATATTAAATGCTAAGTGGACATTGGGTGATGTATGGGCAATCTGATAAGCCATCTGATGAAGTGAGCAGTGGTGGAGGAATGTCTACACTGGGCCATGACTCATTTTAGTTAGACGTTAGAGGGGTAAACTTGGTGGACCTGAGGAATGTATGAGTGTGTTCTGTTCGTGCTGTTCACTTGAGATCTTCCTCCTGTTGGGATTTGCTCTATAAAAGACTTTTCATGGTAATTGCTGACAAATGAGTGAATTCATATTCATATTCATATTCATATTATTATGGAGGCTAATTTCCTCTTACAGGACTCAAGCTGTCCTTGGCCCAAATGAGAGCATGCATACTCATACTCAAGCCTGTTCCTGTTGAACACTGTTATGTGTTAATCATTATTAAATCTGGTAGTAAGTGTAAAAAAGCATTTTTGTTTGATATGAACATGATGGCTGCTACTGGTATTTGATGTTACTTGGTATTTCTTTCACATGTGCCTATTATTTAGGGAGAAATCTGACACATGTTGAAGCCATTGTGCCTGTCTATAGAGTATTCCTGGTGACGTGTGTGCACATGTGCATATAGATAGGAGTGGGTTTGTATGCATGTGTGTATGTTACAGTAGATGCACACCTCCTATAGCCGTCCTACATGTGGTTTTACCTTAGACCTGGCAGCTTGTGATCAGAAACAACTGCTCCTCTGACAACCATGCTCAGTGTTGAAAAGATTGTTTTTACGTTTTATAT
>JAOUWY010000002.1:20768058-20779333 GCA_025728095.1 Prietella phreatophila
TAAACTAAACAGACCTGTCGTTAGATTGCAAAGAATTCCCATCTCCATTTTTCTCTTTTAGTAAAGCCTCAGATTTTAACTCCATGTGATTTGTTGCACAAATAAAGCATTGTACAGGCAGAAGTGACAGAAATATGGGTATATAAGAATTATGGTGTTCTTCATAAATATAGCTTTTGTTGCCAAAGTCACATTCTCTGCGTGCCATATCAGGACTCGGCATGAACGATTAAGGGCATCATATATTTTATATGGCTAATTTCTATGAGCCCATTTAATAAAAAAATAGAGCTTATTAGTGTAATTTGGCCTTTGTTGTATGTTTGTAAGTTGCGGTTAGAAAATAGACTTGTTCTACCCTTTCACCTTTCATAAGTAAAGAATAATACACAACAGGATGGCTGTTATAGGAAAATAATAATTGACGGGTTGGTGTGATTTGACACAACGTGTTACCACCGTGAAGTTGTTTATTTTCTAATATGTCCTAAGTGTTTTATTTCACTTATATCACAGCAGTTTTCCAAATATTTTTTTAAAGGAAAACTGAAAAGAAAAAACTTGAAACTTTCTTTAAAGTTAGTTTCTGCTATCACTTACATTATACACCGATCAGCCATAACATTAAAACAAATGACAGGTGACATGAATAACATTGATTATCTCAGTACAACGGCACCTTTCAAGGGGTGGGATACATTAGGAAGCAAGTGAACAGTCAGTTGTCAAAGTTGATGTGTTGGAAGCAGAAAAATGGGCAAGTGTAATGATCTGAGCGACTTTGACAGGGGCCAAGTTGTGATGGCTAGACGACTGGGACAGAGCATCTCCAAAACGGCAGGTCTTGTATAGTGTTTCTGGTATGCAGTGGTTAATACCTACCAAATGTGGTCCAAGGAAGGACAACCAGTGAAGGGTCACGGGCGCCCAAGGCTCATTTATGAGCATGGTGAGTGAATGATCTGGCTCGAGTGAGTGATCTGGTCCTATCCCACAGAAGCACAACTGTAGCACAAATTGCTGAAAAGTGAATGCTCGCTAAGATAGAGAAGTGTCGGAACCTACAGTACATCACAACTTGCAGTGTATGCTGCTGCAGATCGGTCAGAGTGCCCATGCTGACCCCTGTCCACCGCCAAAATTGACTACTATGGTCAGGTGAGCATCAGAAAATGGAGCAATGGAAAAAGCTGGCCTCGTCTGATGAATCATGTTTTCTTTTACATCATGTGGATGTCTGGGTGTGTGTATACCACTTAGCTGGGGAAGAGATGGCACCAGGATGCACTATTGGAAGAAGGCAAGCAGTGTGATGCTCTGGGTAATGTCCTCCTACCTAAATATTGTTGCAGATCAAGTACATTCCTTCATGGTTCTATTCAATTCAATTCAATTTTATTTGTATAGCACTTTTTATAACGGTCATTTTCTCAAAGCAGCTTTACAGAAACATATAAACACAGGATACAGATTTTGTGTGTGAATTTATCCCTAATGAGCAAGCCGGTGGTGACGGTGGCAAGGAAAAACTCCCTAAGATGTTAAGAGGAAGAAACCTTTAGAGGAACCAGACTCAGAAGGGAACCCATCCTCATCTGGGTAACAACGGATAGTGTAAAAGTCAAGGAAAGTTCATTATGGTTCTGCAGCTAAAGTCTTGGTGACAGATACCACAGCACAACTTTCCAGAGTCTTTGAATGGTTAGGGTGATGGTGATGGGTGTGGTCAATGGATGTGGTGTCTCTCACACAGCTTGAAGGAATCCATATGACTTTTGTGTGACATCATGTTGATGTTGTAGAATAACTATGCAGCACACTTGACCTCCCAATGCCTTTGGTTTCTCGTTTCCGGTCTCATGTTCATTGGAGCTTTGTGTTTGCTGTCAGCTAACCACTGATTCCGTCATCCAGTTCATCACTCAGTGTGATGAAAATGCCTCATACGCTGATGGGCTCTTTGCCTCTATATATTTACTGTCATGTCTCAGGTTTCATCCGCACAAAAGACAAGATGGCTTTACAATTTTTGAAAGCTTGCTGTTGATGCTTTATCCAGGGAACAGATTTTGTCTGTTTCTCAAAATAACGCTAAACTTATATTCAAGGATTTCCCCCTGAGCATTAAAGTTCCCTTTGTGTAATTGCAAGCTTGAATGTCAGCCTGTGATATGAAAAAAATAAAGAGGACATAATGAAACCAGTGTCATAAATTGTTGCTTACATGTTTTTTTTTTTTTTTTACCTTTTGCCTTTTCCTGTTTAATAATCTACCATTTTATTATTAATCTCCAGTAACTAGTGTGAGCATGTTTTGCTGACACATTTACTTTAAAGCTTTTCACTGTTCTCTGACTCATTCTTGTTGGTATGTTACATGTTATTGCTCAATAGGTCATGATGTCATTTCAGTCTGTCTAAACCACATAAACCATTACCTGTAGGTCGAATGTGTATAATAAACTTCCATATAATCATTGCAAAACATGCAGTAAGTAGAGAGTGAGGCTTTATTTGGAGCTTTATTTAGGTTAATCAAAGAATCATACTCAGGGGCCATAGCAATGGACAGAAAACTTGTTGAAAAATGCCAAACAAGAATAATTCATAATCAATGTCAAAAGAGTTAAGGTTCGAGAGGAGTCGAAAAAATAGAACAAAGACATAATGGATGAAGATGCAGAAAACATCCATCCATCCATCTTCTACCACTTACTCCTTTTCTGGGTCACGGAGAACCCGGAGCATATCCCAGGAAGCATCGGGCACAAGGCGGGGTACAGTCTGGACAGGGTTGCAGAAAACATACTAAAGAAAAATATAAGACACAATGATACATTGATACAACGGGTCAAACTAATCAAGGAGTAACACAGAACAGGTGAACACAATCAGGTAACAAACCAATGCCAGAACCAAGTCAAAAAACAACACAAAACATGAGTGCGTTGCATTGATGGCCTGGGAATGGTGAGGCAAAGAGTGACTCAGTGACATAATGACATACAGGGAGCGTCACGATTTCCCCTCACGCTAGCGCTGTAGCAAGCAGCACGCTCTGAAACCCAAAGCGCTAGTGCACACTTCCGGGTTTTCAGTGACATTGACATTATTTTCTTTTGACGAGTGTGTTTTGTTATGGATTATGTCCTGTCTCTGCCCCTGTATTGCCAGTGGTTGTTTCCCATATGTGTCATCATTGTTCTCAGCTGTTGTGTTTCACCCCTGGTTATGTTTAGTATTTAAACACCTCTTGTCTCATTGTTTGGCGCAAAGTATTACATAAGGGTTTTCTAATACCAAACCTTTGTTCCGCGTTACTGTGCTATAGATTTGATCCTGTTCTTGTCCTAGTTATTCGATTCTTGTGTAGCGTAGTTTATGCCCATTTGCTGATGGCCTGACCTTTTGCCTGTTTTGACCATTATATTGATCCACATTTTGGATTTGTCTGCCTGTCTTCTCATGAAACTGCCTTACCTGCACTTGCATCCGTCCTAACCTCCATTACATGATTTACGTGACATTGAGGTCCAAAAATCTGAGACCACTAGTGAAAATGCTACTGTTTTGCATTTTTTTTCTAATTTAATACGGCAGTATTCAGGAGAAATTATATTAATGACAACAACTTGAGTGAAAAGTAGAATATTTGAAATATTTACATGAAATAAATACATTTTGTATTTGCTATGTCCCCTTTTGCACTCAAGCTGGCATGGACTCCACAAGTTTGTGCCAAATCATATGATCAATATTAGATCAAATTGTCTCAGAGTGTTGTCTGAACACATGCTTCAATAGAAGAGATTTGGCATGAGGAAAATCTGACCTTTTCTACAAAGCAGTTAACATGGTCAATATCACTCATATGCTTACATTTAAACAGAGATCCAGAAATGGTGCAGAATCTTGAGTATTAATTATTCCAGATATTAAACATTTACTTCCTTTGCTTGAAATATTTCAAAATTCCAGAACTTTCCATTGATTCCTAAGTTAAAAAAAAAAAAAAATCTAGGATTGTCAGTGTGGTCTCAGACTTTTGGACCTCACTGTAAGACCAGACAATATCAAATCAATACCAACACAATTATAAATTCAAGCATTCAAACATTCCAGCGAAACTTCACAGTCTCTGTCTACAAGTCTACAAGCCCTGGGTGATTTTCATACCCAGTGGTCATTATCTTCTGCCAAAATTTCAGATACCCTCCGTATTTATTTTCACACAGATCCCACTGTATAACACAGAGGCTGCTTGTGTTGAACCACAGCATTGGCTAGAGTTACACTACCAGCTTGAACATGTTACTGAATCACACATAATTTAACTGTAATTATTGGACATATTTCTGGAGGGGCTCTTGCCACATTAGAACAAGATAAAGCCTTATTGGCTTGCTTAATGAAAATCTCTGGAACATGAAAGAGTTTGCATGGGCCTTGAATTAGCTTTACAGCTATGGCAAGAGCTTTATTCTATCTGTAGTGAAGCATGCTCCTATATGGTGTTAATAGAGATGGTGTTTTTGTTCCTGCAGGCCACATGTGTGTGGGGGTCAGCAGTGCTGTTCAGGATGGGCTGTTGCACCTGGAACAAACCGCTGCATCAAACGTAAGTCAAACACGTTTTCATGGTCTACCCTGTAGCACCAGGCGAAAGAGCACATGACAACATGAGAGATAGACACACTTCTTCATGGTCTGCACTGGAAACACAAACCATCACAGCACAAGCCAACATGATCTGCGTGTTTCAGTGTATCTCTCTGACTTTTGCGGAATCGTTGCAGGATATACTTACAGAAAACAATCATACATTTGGGAATGACTATATATACACAGCGTGGCAGATAAAGCAGCAAGGCATGGAGAAAATTCACCTGGAAGAAAAGGTCATGACATGAGATCAGAAAGATACATATTTGCTCCTGGCAGTGGTTATTTTTGTTTTGGATTGTCTTTATCTAGGTGAACTTTGACATATGAATTCACCAGCTTTGGTCCTGTGAGCCAATACGAAACAAGAAGGCAGGAACGTAGTCTCATTGGTTGGTTGAAAAAATAAATAAATAAAAGGAAGCACCACTATAAAGTAGTGGTCATACGAGTTTTTGCCTCGCTATTGTAAAAAAACAAAAACAAATCTTTTCTATTGACATATGCTAGGGTTTATTCTCCCATCCATGGATTTTCTTGTTAGCAATCATGGCACCTCTTAATACACATGGATGTTATATTATTCATGTTACTCATAAACGTTATGAGGTGACCACACGTCAATTCATGAAAACCCACATATCTGCCTGACGTCCTGTGAATTCCACCCTGTAGCTCAGTACCATATGTACCTCAGGTTTAAGAGAGAAATTCAGCAGAATATCCAGCAGTCCTTCCTGCATGATGATAGATCATTATGTCTACATATATAGACCTGAGAGTGTTTTGAAATACCACACAATTGCATATGTGATCCTGTAAACCATGGTGTTGCCAGACTGCAGATTGGTGCGCATACAAACATCCTGCTGTTTTACGGTATCAAACAAGTATTTTTTTTTTCTACTGCCATATTGTTCGTCTTAGGGCATGAATTACCAGCCCTCAGCATCTGGTTCACACAGCTCTCCTGACAGAGGCGCTTAATTATGGGTGTAGCTCTACTTTTATTTGGCCACAGAAATACTGGATACCTAAATTGCCACATAATTAAAAACAAAAAGGCAGATAATTCAGGAGGAGAAGTGAATAGTATGTTAGTAGTGAATGCAGTTGCAACATTCAAAATTATGACTCTCTGTTTGTTATTGTGTTCTTTTTGTATGTGGCTGAATAAGTGCACATTCCAGGAAGATGATCCATTTAGCGATTTCAGGAACTTCAGAGCATCCTGAATTATTGTATTAGATACTTAACAATACTTGTTTATGAATACTGTGTATTAGAAAAAGCGTGAGCCGGCAAATCTGTAGACGATAGTTATATAGTAGTTATATATTTACTGTTCAAAATATCAGAAATTCTGGGAGTGGCATTGCAAAAAGGCCTTATTTGAGCCATTAGATTTATCGATTATCACCTTTTTATTTTGTTTATATATCTGAGCAACAAAATGAAAGGTTTCAGAAAAGTCTTGCCAGGGTTATCTTTACATTTTACAAGTGCAGACATTTCTTTTCTGAAACATGGAACTCATAAAAGGAAAGCCTCAGATATATTCACCCTGTGTGCAGGGTTGCTGTTGGAGAGAAGATTTCTTTCATTTTGCTGTGACTTAACTTTTGGTTTTTACACTCATACACTTACATTCAGTACACAACATTACATTTTTAATTTGATTTTAAATTCATTTAAAGCATGCAGTGTGTCAATCAAAACTGTAAATCCTATATTAATAATGCATAATACATTAGTTATATAGCATCCATAATACTCTAGAGTTTCTAATAGTTAATTAGTAGTTATTAAGCTTGTATATAACTAAAGAGTAGTCATGCCAGGATACATAAAGCATATCTGTTCATGATGTCGTTATGTGTTTAGTATATGTTAAAATGTCTGGTATAGTATGTTATAATACAGCATAACATTATAGAACATTGCAACATTAATGTCTATATAGTCTAGCAAGTGCGACAAAAGTTCCAATTGAAATGCAATATAATACAGGCTCTGGTATAGTACCTGTTATAATGCAGCATAATGTTGTAGTTCTTTGCAACAATAATGTCTAGAATATCTGAATGCACAGATGCTATAATGGCTTATGCATCCTAACATTATAAACTAATATGCTTAACTGTTATGCATGTAGTCATAACTGCATAAACGTATTCGTACAAGATTATGGTAGGGATTATAATGTTTTATCATTAGTATACTGCACACTGTATTTGGATTCCTAGCAAGTGTTACAGATAGTTCCGGTTATTATGCAGTGATACACAAGATATATGTAGTATAGAGGCTGTGTCTATGATGTATTAATACACAGATGTTATAATGCATTATGTATCTTTGCATGTATTATGTATAGGATTTTATGGTTGATATTAAACATTGTAATTGCATTTATAATGTATTATGAATACAGGATTCATAATAAGTGTTACTGTTCAATTGTTGCAGTTATTATGTATTACAGAACAGGCTTAGCATCTGTTATAATGCAGCATAACATTTATGATGCATTGTAATCCAGGTGTTGTCATTAAAGGGTCTGTATTTCTGATAATTCACAATTTTCAGTGTAGATGCACAGAAAATGTCTATAAACAACAAAAAAGCTTTTAAGAAGCATCTAAACAATCTGACTCAGAGAGAATGTAGCATGTCTTCTCAAAATTTGTTTTGTACAAATTTTTTTGACTATCAGGGTTGGCTTGCAAGATCATTCTTCTCGCTACATGTGGCCTCTTTTTAGTACCTGGCTTTGACCCAGGTGGGAGCATAACTCACCATGACTTACTAAATCAGTAAAAGGAATTGCCACTGTGCCTGGCCTCAAACATGTCGGAGACCTTAACTCAGAGACACACACACACCACAGATTGGCAACGAGGACAACTGTGGGGGAATTTGATTTGGAAGTAAAGCTACTAGAGAAAACATTCACAGTGGGGAACGCATACTTTGCGTGTTACACACTTATGTGTAGCTCCAAATGTGTACTGATGTACGCTATAGATGTATGCCCAATCAAGCGTTTCATATGTACTCACACACACTACAGGCCGTGGGGGAGTGAAAACACATTCACAGTGGGGGAAAGCAAAAGAACAGACTGACATGTGTGCCTTTTGTAAAAACATTTAATACAACCTGCCCCCCAGAATACTCTATTCCTCTATGATGGAGTTTGATGATTTTGTTGCAAGCTTTTCTCATTAAGGAGGAACTTATAACTAGGGCCATGATTGAGTAACAGTTTCATACCTCCGTAATTCCTGTCGTGACTAAGATTAACCATACACGCACGCACGCACGCACGCACACACGCACACACACACACACACACACACACACACACACACAGAGGTATGTGATAGTTTTACAGCAGAAAGAATCTAAATGCAGATGTGATGGGGCTCGGTTGTGGATGGGATCACTGAAAGTCATGTTCAAGAACCGAAGCATGACAGGCACAATCATTCAGGAGAACATAATACATCCCTCAATTCAGTGTTGGATTAGTCCGAGGCGAACGCAGGTGTGAGAATGATCATAATTACAACCCCCCCAACACCACCAACCCCACCCCTCATCATGTTCAGAGAACATTCCCTCAACTAGTTTTTCTTTCAGCGAGGATTGCTTCCTCGTCGTAACAGTGATCAATTCCTTTTCGGTTTACATTCTACAATAAACTGAAAGGTTCAATACCATTACATACAAGAACCTCCTGATTTGATTTATTTGTTTGTTTACCAGAAGTCCAGTTTTTAATCCGATCTGGTATTTATATCGAACATCTCTCTCACGTCTCATGTGAAGCACTTCCTAATAGTTGTTTCTTTCCAATTAAAACCAGACCATACTCTTGGCTTCACTTGCACTCAATAAACTGTTTATCTTCATGCTTAATTATAAGCAACACTGAACACTGCGATCCATAGAGTGAAGCTGCAAGATTTCCTCGTTCTGCTGTACGCATTGAGATTGGCGTCTGTGTGTCTCAGTAGTGTGTGATGACACACAGTTGGATAATGGCAAAACAGTTTGCCTTTATCAGCTTCCCAACCCTGATAATAGATTACAGAGAAATGATCACTACCTTCTGCTGCCCTGCATTATCCCATATGCATACCAGGAAGATTTGCACTTCCTAAAAAACAGTTTATGTGTCAGTTCTTGTGTCAATGGCTATTTCTCACCTGATTATTGTAGATTTGCACGATGCTGAACTGCGGAACTGAACTGAACTGCTGGTGTCTTAAACACTGGCCTGTGCTCATTGCAAGACTTATATTCACAACTAAACATTCTTTCAATGCTCTTTTTACTGTTTGCCTTTACTCTTGAATTATAATGAATTATAATCCACTAAGTCACCCAGAAGAGGATTTTTTGCCTTTTGTGTCCGGTTGCTCTCAAGGTTTCTTCTTCATCTCATACAACAGTCATCTTTGGCTTTTTCAGATCGACATTTGGATTTCTATGAAGCTGCTTTGTGACAATGACTATTATTCAAAATGCTATACAAATAAAATTTAAATGAATTGTTTTCAGTGCTGACGTGATGTGCCGATTGGGCCTTGATAGGATTTCTCAAATTGGTTAACTTCACTTATGTGCTTTAAATGTTTTTACTGGACGAAATCTGTAGTAAAATGATATGTCTAATTTCTAACTAAACTAATCAGATTGATTATTTGCACATTAGACCATTTGCGCATTAGACGAGGCAGAGACAGAACCAAAAGCCAAAGTAAAAGCACATACAATATAATGAATGTAATGTTCATCACGGTGCTGAGAGGAGAAGTTGTGATATTGTCTCATACACTGCGTGCATTCAGTTTTGGGATGACATCCAGAATTAGGGCTTGGCAATATGATGATATGATATTTATACTGATATAGCTATTGAGATATATATTATATCACGTCTTTTTTTATACCATTTACATTAAAAAAATACAATCTGTGTTTCGAAGCAGCAGATTTGATGTTAAAATTTTGAACTGAACCTAAAATTGTAAAATGTCAAGACATTTGATTATTTTAATATTTTTGAGAACATGAAATGAAAGTATCAAACTCAGTTTTATTTTATTTATGCAAAAAGTGTTTTGCTGATAGTTTGTTAGTGGACATTTATTTCGTGAAGCATTTTGATCATAGAATTGTCTTCAGGCATTGTGAAATGATTTTTGGTCATATTTCACACCTCTATCCTGAATGATATTTGATTAAGGTTTATTTGCATAGTGATTTTAACAAAAGACATTGTCTCAAAGCAGCTACAAAGCCGCAGTTTATATAGTTGACAGCCAATGCATATTTATGTGGTATCAGTGGGGGCAGCAGTCCAATGCTTTAGGCTCTGAATTAGTGAGTTTAAACTTGCCTGAAACTGCCAGCGTGCAACTGTGGGGCCTGTGAATTAGGCCCTTATCCATCATCTACCTAACTGCTGGAATCGTAACCCGTCTCATCCTATCTGTCACTTGAATAAAACGTGTGTCCTAAATGAAAAATGCAAATATAAACCATAATATATGTCGTATTTAGCAAGTGCACCCAACTTTTAATTTGGATTAATTATATGCTGTCACTCAGTTCAGTTAAGAGTTGATTGCTACTCTTTCTTTTTCTAGAATACAGTGCACAGGTGACAATAAAGTCTTTATTATGCCTGTTTCAATATTCTGTACAATCACAGAATCTTAGAAGCAGCTCACAATGTTGTTCTTTCATTTTAAACTTTATCTTGTATCCTTTGATTTTCCACAAACTTTTTCCCATGGCTGGCTCCAGGGAAAAAATCTTCAAATGGTGAATTGCGGACATTTTTCTTTTCAGTTCTTTCTCAAGTACTCCCATGGGGTAGTATTATTATCCCAAATTTCCCCTTTGGGATCAATAAAGTCAGCCAGTCAGTCAGTCTATCTATCTATCTGTCTGTCTGTCTGTCTGTCTGTCTGTCTGTCTGCTATCCTGAACTATGTTCTTCTTTTTGCATGCATCTCAAAAAAAAAGTGTAGAAGTTTCCAGTGAAAGACACAAGAACTGATTGTCTAAATGTAGCTGCCATTAACATGTACGGTAATCAAATTTAGAAAAATTTAATTTAGGTGAAAACCCAGTTTTCTTAAAGAAGTATGGTATGGTCTAAGTATCATCTTAGATTCGCCGTTTAGATATAACATGTACTATATTAGTCCATATTTGTACATAATATTAGAGAGGATGAGGGGTTGAGATATGCAGGGGTTGATATATAACACTTACAGTTGATATATAACACTTACAAATGTTACATGGTGTAACATTTTCCAGAATATTGGTTTGCAACATCCGTACTGAGCATGCACTGTATGTTTCGGCATGAAATTCGGTGTAGAAAATCAAATGAAATATTCTGATCCCCAGCACCATGAAATTCCTCTATGAAACAGAATTAAGCTCTCAGCTGGGACCTGTCAAAGTTAGTAAGGTAGGGGTGTTGGGACCATGACCCCTGACTGTGTGTATGTATGTGAGAGAGAGAGAGAGAGAGAGAGAGAGAGAGAGAGAGAGAGAGAGAGAGAGAGAGAGAGAGAGAGAGAGA
>JAOUWY010000002.1:20779433-20789950 GCA_025728095.1 Prietella phreatophila
GAGAGAGAGAGAGAGAGAGAGAGAGAGAGAGAGAGAGAGAGAGAGAGAGAGAGAGAGAGAGAGAGAGAGAGAGCAGCAAAGTAAAAATTTAACAGCTTCTTTCAGCTTCATCACCATGTGTTTAGCAGCTGGTTGTGTGTCAGCGTTAGCACTTGGACATCAGGTCCATTAGCAGTACTGTTGGCTGTTATGCTTAACAGATTTAGGAAGATTTATCAAGTGAAATCCAGAAACCTGGTCTGAATGCTTTAAAAATGCTGAATATTAGAGGTGGTAAAAAGCTAGTGTGGCATCATTCTAACTGCATTGTGGAACACACTTCCTGTGACCCATGGAAAGTAATTAAAACAGGTCGGCCTCTGCTGTAAGGTTATTGAGTTGGCGGTGAGGTAATTTGCTACACCAACAGTCATGGAGGCCTTTCAGTTCTTTACTAGACCTGGGTGGCTTAAGACCAGGGTTACACAGTTCACAGTGCAGGGGCATAACTTTTTCTGACAGAGGAAGAGTTTTATGGGCCATGAGACACAGCCTGAAATTAATACACACCGTAGCCAACGTTCATTGTTACCCTCACCAGGGCAGATTTCAGTTAGCAGTACAACCAACATTGCCTCCAAACTGTATGTGGTATTTCATATGATTGATTGATCATGGTTACAGTCATTTTGAGTTTAATACAATATGAAGCTAAATTATTACAGATTAATGTCTCATTAACTATGTAGTGGGTTTACTTTCATTCAGAAATCCTATCTGCAAAGTATACTTTATGTAAAATTATAGAAACACAAACCCTACATAAAGCGAGTCAAATGTTGAAATTTCAGGCATTTGATTATTACATTTATGTGATGGCTAAACCTGATATTAGCTTGTTTTATGTAATTCTATGTGGATTAGTGGAAAAGTTAAAAAATCAATGTACAACTCTGGTCATCAATATTTAACTCAGGGACTGAGTAGTAGTATCTTCCCAATGTGCACACGACAATAAATCGCACACACAGTACTGCCTCGCTGCCATATGGAGATCATTCTTACTGCTTGCTGCTCCCCTGACATTGGCTGCTTCAGAGTTTTGGGTGTAACACAACAAAGAAGAACTTCTCCTTCAAAGCATTTTATCACATGGTATGTTAGTTCTCCGTTAGATGAAATTAGAGGTGAAGGGTTGTACTGGTGACCCAATTCAATCAAAGCCATTGTACTGACACAGGTTGTTGTAAGATTATATCCCCAATAAGCTTTCAGGGAAGAATGAAGGTAGAATGGAAAATACAGTATTAGATTTACACCTACATTATATCATAAATGGTAAACTGCTAATTAAAAGTAAAAAAGTGCTGTGGTGTATTTTTAGTAGTGTCTGATATGTTATATAGTTTCTTGTATTCTACAATTCATCATTCATTTCCTTCTTTCTGAATACATTTGTACTATTTGTTTCCATTTGCAATCCATAATGTAGCTTTTTTGTTTAGATTTCATGATTAATTCTTCTCTCCCTTCTAGATTATAAATTAGCTTTCATTCTTGATGCGTATTTCCTAAGGAAGGCTCTGACTTTCTTCATTTCTGCAGCACTTGGCCTCCTAATGGTTCCTGGCACACCCAAGTCCCTTGTTGAAAGTGATTATTTTATATGATGAGAGTTCTTGTAAAAGAAAAGTCAGGGTCAGTGCTGAAGAATAATTTCTGGGCTGCTTATTGGATCTATAGACAGGTGACATATTAAAGGAAAAAAAATCAACAACATTTAGTGAGGTGTTGAATCACTAGAACAGTATCAGTATGCCTTGGCATAGATTCCCCAAGTCTCTGGAATGGTAGAGGGATGAACACCATTCATGTCAGTCCAAAATATCCCATAAGTGCTCAGTTGGATTGGTATCTGATGAATTGCCATAGCACATGATATACACCGATCAGTCATAACATGCAAAACATCTGCCTAATATTGTGTAGGTCCCCCATGTGCCACCAGAACACATCGACACATGGACTCCACAAGAACACTGATAGTTGCTGTGGTATCTGGCACCAAGACGTTAACTGCTGTTCATTTAGGTCCTGTAAATTGCATGATGGGGCCTCTATAGATCAGACTTCTTTGTCCAGCACATCCCACAGATGCTCAATCAGATTGAGATCTGGGGAATTTGGGGGCCAAGTCAAGACCTTGAACTTTTTATCATGTTTGTCAAACTATTCCTGAACAATTTTTGCACTGTGGCAGGGAGCATTGCTGCTTTGCTCCCCATGCGCATCACTGAGCCTTAGGTACCCATGAACCTATTACTGGTTCACCAGTTGTCCTTCCTTGGACCAGTTTTGGTAGGTCCTAACCACTGCATACCAGGAACACCTCACAAGACCTGCCATTTTGGAGATGTTCTGGCCCAGTCATCTTGCCATCACAATTTGGCCCTTGTCAGAGTTGTTCAGATCCTTACCCTCTTCCAACATGTCATCTCTGAGAAGTGACTGTTCATTTGTTGCCTAATATATCTCACCCCTTGACAGGTGCCACCGTAATGATATAATCAATGTTATTCACTTCACCTGTCAGTGGTATTAATGTTATGGCTGATCAGTGTTCATCACTTTCATAATCATGAAATCATTTAGTGAACACTCGTGCCCTGTGGACAATGGGCGTGGTCATCGTGGAAAAGACTACTTCCATCAGGATCTAAATATTTCTGCATAATATAAAGGGGAACAGTCAGATAAACTTTTAAATGATTTGCAGTGATGCTTCTCTCTAAGGGGACAAGTGGACCCGAAACATGCCAAGCAAATAAATGCTCCAGTTTCTCCTTTAATGTGTCACATGACAGTACTTTCTGTATTCACTGTTGAAAAATGGTTAGGGTATATGTTACAGTGCTGTCTACTAATATTGGCACCCTTGGTAAATATGAGCAAAGAAGGCTGTGAAAATTTGTCTTTCTTGTTTAACATTTTGATTTTTTTTAAAAGAAAAGTCACTAAAATACTCTGCTCTCATGGATATTGAACAACTGCAAACACAACACAGGTTTATCCAACAAAAACTTTGTTAAATATATGTGTAGCGCAATTATTGGCACCCCTATGAAATCATACAAGAAAAATATATTTGAAGTATATTCCCATTGATATTTTACATTTTTAATACACCTGGGTGAATAGGAACAGGAAATTGTTCAACGATGATTTCCTGTTTCACAGGGGTATAAATATGAGGTAACACACATGACAAATTCCTTTAGTCATTCATCACAATGTGGAAGACCAAGGAATATAGCTGTGATGTGCAGTTGTTGAGGTTCACAAAATGGGAAGTGGCTATAATAAAATAGCACAAGCATTGAAAATGACCATTTCCATCATCAGGGCAATAATTAAGAAGTTCCAGTCAACTGGAAATGTTATGAATCAACCTGGAATTGGACGTGTGTCTATATTGTCTCAACACACTGAAGAGGATGGTTAGAGTGGCCAAAAATCTCCAAGGATCACAGCTGGATAATTGCAGAAGTTAGTTGCATCCTGGGGTCAGAAAGTCTCCAAAACTACAATCTGAAGTCACCTACATCATCACAAGTTATTTGGAAAGGTTTCAAGAAAAAAGTCTCTACGCTCATCCAAAAACAAACTCAAGCGTCTTCAGTTTGCCAGACACTACTGGAACCTCAAATGGGATCAGGTTCTATGGTCAGATGAAACCAAAATATAGCTTTTTGGCAATAAACACCAGATGTGGTTTTGGCACACACAGAGAGGTAGGCATATGGAAAAGTACCACATGTCCACGGTTAAATATGGTGATGGCTCTTTAATGTTTTGGTCCTGTTTTTCTTCCAGAGGACCTGGACATTTTGTTAGGATACATGGCATCATGGACTCTATCAAATATCAACAGAAATGAAATGAAAACCTGACTGACTCCTGAGTAAAAGGGTGCCAATAATTGTGCCACACATATATTTTACAGAGACATTGTATTTGATAAACCTGCATTGTGTTTGTAATTGTTTGATATCCATGAGAGCAGAGTATTTTAACAAAAGAACAAAAGGTTAAACGAAAAAGGCAAATTTTCACAGCCTTCTTTACTCATATTTACCAAGGGTGCCAATATTAGTGGAGTGCACTGTATATCTATAATCTATCTATTTTTGTAATAATATCTATTCTGTTTTACCTATTTTTCTGGGTATTACGGATAGCTGTTTTAGAGGGAACATGGAGGGAAATTTTGTTCAAATGAATACATTTTTCCTGTGTAATCCTTGAGAAAAAGCTGTAAATGTAGGTCAATTACACTGTTAATGACAGCTTAGTGGAAGTAGTGGCATAAAATGCCTGGGATTTGTGGAAGGGGTTTTGTGCTATGATACAGTGTTCATCCTGACTGGAATCATAGTCCACAGTGAGTACTTCCTGTAATAGCCATTTAGTTCAAGCCCTGAATTTCCAGGGTTTTGCAATCTGAAGTAAGCTGATATGAAACATTTGTGGCCATCACAAAGCACACAACTCTTTCCATTTATTAACTGACCTATTATGTGGTAAATGAGAAGAAATTAATTGTGGGTAGATCATGCTTACTCTTTGGACCACTGCATCTCTTCTCCTCTCCACCCATGACTGGATGTCCTGCCTCTAAAATAGTTATTATGACAGTGGCTATGATGAGAATGTTTCCCATTTTATTTCCTTTACAAATGTTTGTTTTTTATTATACCCCACTGTGTCAAGGAGAGTGCGTTTTTACCAAATGGAAGGAATGCAGAGCAATTAGTTTTAATGATGTGCAGGACAAGTCAGCATGACAGCAATTATTGCAACATTGTTATGACAAGCAGTGACAGTGCAGGAAACACTAACACACCCAGTACACTACAATATGAGCAGTGTGTTCATGGTGTCAGAGACCAGCTGCTTCCATCTTTAGTCATATGATTTAAGGTAGTGACTACTTTAGGGTAATGGAGGCATTAATTAAACCCATGCCTCTATGTCTCTATTGGATACCAAGTTCGCTTTCACTGAAGAGGCATTGTTTGGTTTTTATCTGATTTTTGACTGATGCTCTCATAAAGTGGCTCAAGAACTGACGTAATAAAAGTATGATGAGAATGCAGACATGGATGTTTAAATTCAAAGATGAAATCCACATAGTAAGATGATGAGACAGCACAACACAATCTTAATTTTTTTTTTTTTTTTTACTAAAGTAAAAATAATCAAGGTCATCGAATGGAATGTTTGCATTTTTGGACATATGTCTTCATGTCTACATATATGCATGGTTGTCACACTAAAAAAAAGGTTTTTGTTGTAAGTAGAGACTATTAAAAAGAGTGTTTCATGAAGTGTTTGTATACTGAAGGAAAAGTGAAAAATCTATTTTCCCAAGGCATATAATAGAATCTTTTGGAACATGTTGTCCATTCGATTATGATATATATTACATGGGGTTATTTCTACTGGTTCATTTATACAAGGCAAAAGTTCTTTCCATCTTTCCATGTGCATGAATGTACAGTCTACAGTCTGTAAACAAATTACTGACATGATGGATTTGGACTGAAATCCCAGCGATACTCCAGTAATAATTACATTACCCCACATACTCATGAAAAACTTGTCCAATCCAAAAACGGTTTAAGATTACAGAAGAATGTAAGTTCGAAGTAAAGCATATCAGAATATGAAAAGGCTTCTCAGATTCAACCCAACTTTTGTTATGTCATAGTTGATTAGCTGGACAGCTTGCCAAATAGAGTATGTTTTACTATATCAGTGTTGATGCTTGTTGGTCTTCAAATATTTATTTATAGCAATAAAAGGGTAAATGCTGCATACACTATGCCTACTGCATAAAATAAAATGTCAGATAGACATCTCGTAACATGGTGTAATAAAGTAAAATGAACACTCAAAGTCTGTAACAGTGATATCACAATAAATTACAACAATTTGAGAAAGTGGTTATTCGTTTAATACTAAATGCTGAATTATTATTTCTGGGCTGTTTACTGGATCTACAGACAGAAAAAAAAACATAAAGTGTCTTCACAAGTTTGGCCTATACAAGCCATGAGAACAGCTTCACTTTCATCATGCACCTTGGCATAGATTCTACACATCTCTATAAGTGAACTGGCGGGATGAACATCATTTTTTATAAAAGGCATTCCCTCAGTTGGTGTTTTAATGATGGTTGTGAAGAGCAATGTCTAACACTTGGGCCCAAAATTTCCCATAGGTGTCCAATCGGGTTGAGATATAAGGTTCTGTTTTTCTTTCTGCCAAAAATATGTGAGGGGGCACAGTGATTGAGCGGGTGACATATTTGCTTC
The DNA here is from genome assembly GCA_025728095.1 of Prietella phreatophila. Lineage (NCBI taxonomy): Eukaryota > Metazoa > Chordata > Actinopteri > Siluriformes > Ictaluridae > Prietella > Prietella phreatophila. The sequence goes on from JAOUWY010000002.1 coordinate 20,785,790, forward strand.
ACACCTCAGGGGTGGGGGTTCACATCCCAGCTTGTGCTTCAGGGTTTCCTTGGGGTACTCTGGTTTCCTCCCCCAGTCCAAAGACATGCAGGTTGATTGGCATTTCCATACTGTCCATAGTGTGTCAATGTGTGTGCGATTATGCCCTGTGATGGGTTGGAACCCTGTCCTAGGTGTCCTCTGCCTTGTGCCCCGAGTTCTCTGAGATAGGCTCCAGGCTCCCCCGTGACCCTGAAAATGGATGGAAGGATGGAAAAATATGTGAGATTAAAATATTACTTTAAAATGTCACTGAAATATAAAATGGAAAAGTTGCATCTGATTTGGTCATATTGAGGGTTGATATTTTGTATCTTAAAACCACAGGAGGAGAGCAGAATCTGGGATGAGCTATCTCTGTCTTGCTGTTCATACCAGGCCAACTCTGGTCTGAGGTTCAAGGCCTGCATGACAATAACAGGAAAGCCAGCAGGCCATGCAGTCACTCTCCCAGAAGAGCTAGAGGAAGCTTTTGGGCTTGTAATCTGTCAGTGTCTCCCAGCATCTGTGTCAATAGCATTCCTGTGCTGTTGACAGAGCGTCGCTGTTTGCTTTAGTCCCCAGAGAGCAGTGGCCTGATTTACTGTTTGAGGACAATGTAATAAATTCTGGGTTGCCATCCAGCACACAGGTGCTTCACAAGCCAGAGAGCCTTGTTTGGTTTGCATGGCATGCTACAAGCCCCTCTGGACCACGTTAATGTAGCCAGGCACCCGGCTTGAAGTCTGCGCGGATTGTTTTTCAGCCAGCCGTGACCACAGGGTTACCTCACGCTGCTTGTATTTGCAGGCAATTGATAAATAATGTTTGTGCATAAATCACTTGGACCTCTAGTGGGGGGGGGGTTTCCTCAAACACAGACCTTCATGAAAACATACTATATATAAGTGTGAATAAAATATTTGTTGTTGCAATTGAAGAAGTGCTTTGGGATGTAGACCTGCTCAGTGTAAAATGCTTGCATTCATATCTTTGCTGCATTGCACAGATTCTTTTAAACTGCAGTTTGGCTCTTGCTCTGGCAGTGAATACATCAGCACACTTTAAAACTTAAACAGCTTTACAGTGCAAATCGGAAGAATATGCACCTTTCATTAAATCTGTGATAAGATTTGAGGAGAAATACGACAACATAAAAGACTGTATCAGTTTGTCCTGTTGTGTATTTATGCTGAAATAAGCAGAAAGTGGTGTTGAATAACATGAAAGGAATCAAACACAGTGGGATGTGCTGTTACAGGAAAATAATCAACAATGAAGCGGTGTGATGTGGTACAACGTAAAGAAGAGTTACTGTAACCATTCCAAGGTTGAGAACAGGATGCCTCGAAGAGTTTTTTTTTCCTCTTATACCACTGCAATTTGCCAATAATGATCATTTTAATCAGTTCAAGTAAGATGTACTTTTTTATCCATTTATAGTTAGGATTAATGTTGTGGAATGTCCATGAAACAAATTAGTTCCAGTTATCACTTATATACTTACATACTATACTTGTACTGTATACTTACGCTGTAACAGCTATAAAGGTTGTAACAGGTTGTTCCCTCACCAGGCTTTTTTTAATCTCAGAACAAAACAGACATACATACAAACAAACAAACAAAAAAAAACTCACACCATGTTATGTTACTGAGAAACGGCAAAGTCCTCCATCTTGTAGACTTTACTGTGTAGGAAAATTTTAAGTTACAGCTTTACTTCAACGTGTTACACAGCATTGACATTAGAGACTCCTCAAAAAAACACAAAAAACTCCACTATATCAACGATTGCATAAATTTGTTAATCTATTTATTTGGGGCATTGTCATACACGTCCCTGTGTAATTTGCTACAAGAGAAGTGATTGCGCTTTAGAGAGAGCATATTAATATTATCTTGTAATTTGCTTTGTAGCTGGCACTACTGTTAGAGCTGTTGTTGTGGAAAATGAATTAACACCTTTGATGTGAGAATTCAGTACTATAACTGAGAATAACTATGCAACATTTAATAAAAGCAGTTAACATTTAACTACCTGTCCTTTTCTAATCAGGTATATCATAAAATGTAGATCATGGCATTTTTATTTTTAATTCCTAGTCATCAAAGGATAGTTTCATTTCGTGCTGGATTGATTTTATTTCATAGATGGGTTAATGGTTATTTTAATCCTTTGAAAATGTCAAATTTATCACATTATAAACAAATATGTCAATATAGTATCTCCTTTATTTATACGCAAGAAGGTGTTCAGAAATGTATTGTTAGAGCTGCTAAAGTGGTGCTTATGTAGACTTTGAAGTAAATGACTCAAATAAGTAATATATTTAAGACAAAAACATCAGATTTTGATCAAAGGAGACATTTAAAACATCCAAAAAATGGAGTAACCAACTTACAATCCAGTGGGCATTACAGACAAGTATAAGCCAAAGCTAATGAATATAGCAGTGCATTTAGTGTCATGTAAACTGGACTGTTTTATTGTATTTTCTGTTGTACACTAATGGTTTTATGGATAAATATATTGATACAAACCTTGTTTCTCCAAATTATTCTAATAGTCTGTCCGTGTGTAAACAGCTACCTCCACCTGAGGCAAATTCAAATAGTCCGTGCTGAGTTGATTTGCCCCAAGGAGCTGGGCTGATGTGACGGGGTGGGGGAGGGGTGCATTGATTCAGCTGTTAGTGAAAATTACTCAGCCATTAACCCAGCTGTTGGGTTATACAAAACTATCCACAAATCACCAAGACTGAGAAAATAAGCCAATTAAATGACCCAAAAGGCTCAACCCAGCGTTTGAGTAGAAAAAAATAACCCAGCATTTTTTTACAGTGTAAATATGTATATCAAGTTTGATGACTGATCTGATTACATTTTTTATCTTTCATCTTTATAGCGGACTGCCAGCCACCATGTCAAAACCGTGGCTCGTGTAGTCGCCCACACACCTGTGTGTGCCGCTCAGGTTATCAGGGACCACGCTGTGAAGAACTGGCGCCTGAGCAGGTTTACATCCACACTGGCACATCCAGAGTACTGATGCCCATCCAGCCTGGAAAGGACAGCACTCGGCATCAGTCTACCCGCAAGAGACCCACTGAGAGACAAGCAAGTGAAAGCATTCCCAAAACCCAACCACCGAAGCCTCCAACTGGCAGAGTGGGACATTCATCTGGGTAAGTCTTTCATCACCACCCAACCACATGGTTGGAAAATACATGAGAGCTGCAAGGGGAAAAGAAATTCTGATAAATGTTCTTTGGCATGTTCTTTTGTTATTTTTTAGTGAAAAGAATATTAGGGTGGCATACTTATGTAGCAGGTGATATTGGTGCTTACAGATTATTCTGGTTACTGTCTGGCCTATAAGATAATTTTTTTGATGGATTATGAAAGATGGTATTTTGCATATTTATCTAAATAAATATTAAATTTTCGACATTTCTATTAAAGGTGCAAAATGCAGTTCAGTGTCATAGCAAATTGGTTAATTCTGTACCCTCAATGCCTTTCACTAAGCCTTAAAATAAAATCTGGATCTACAATTGCATATACAAATCAGTACTACTGAAGGGCAGGTGTTATATATTTGCAGAAGCTTGATTCCACTATTTCACCATTTTCAGTCTTAATAATAAGAATGTTTATCAAAAATATGTCTCATTATATAAAAATTATTTAGATACTATTCAAAATGATGACCCATTATCACCACAGCAAAGCTGGTTTCAAAGTACACATTAGCCACATCTCTAATGTTAATACTAATATTTACAGAGCCTTTTATAGATTACTTACCTAACACAATACACATGCATGAGTTTTAATTTAGGCATTTAAATGATTTTGAACATGTTTTTAAATTAAATATCTAACCATAAGGTTTTGACAGATAAAGTGTTCTGCCAGCAGTGCTATAAATGTGTTATAGCTTTGTTTAATAACTGACCAACCTTTTCTTAATACCACACCACTTTGATATGCAGAGCAGCTGGAATTAGTTTTCATACAAAGATATACAATATACATATAGATACAGTGAGGGGAAAAAAGCATTTGATCCCCTGCTGATTTTGTACGTTTGCCCACTGACAAAGAAATGATCAGTCTATAATTTTAATGGTAGATTTA
>JAOUWY010000002.1:20799402-20813559 GCA_025728095.1 Prietella phreatophila
AATTTCCTTTCCATTTTTTTTACCTTAAAAAAGGTGTAAAGTGTCAATCAGAAGGTACTACAATAAAACTATAACACAAAGCCAGTCAATGACATCTTTTAGAACTGACTAGAGTAGAGTAACACACTCAAAGGAAAGTGCTATCCACCCCTTCTGCATACAGGAGAAGAGCATGCCCACGATTGGCTAGTGTCACTGTGATTGAGGCAGAGTATACCTTCCATCTCATCCAGAGAACATTGTTTTTCTTTTTGCTTATCTCTGGACAAAATAGCAACCTTATGTCTCTTGCACCGCTCGGTAGCCCTGCTTTTCCACCACCTTTGTTGATGTTGTACAAAGTGACAATTTGGAGACAGTTTTGAGTCATTTGACTGGCATGTTGTACTGCACTCAAAGTGTCTTATATAGAAGTAAACCTTGGTCATATTTTATTGGCTCTGGTAGTTGGAACGCTGTGAATTTAAGTGTTTTCTGACTGGGGAAACTTAGTACGTTACATTAGTATTGTAGTGCTTAAGTTTATATTTGTAATTAGTAACTTCAAGGTCCTAAACAAAAGGTATTTATTTTGGTAAAATCCTCAAATCCTCTAAAATGATACCATTTAGTCATGATATACAACTTCTTCCCACCTCTGGGAATATGGATTGGCTGGGTCTTGTTAATTAAGACATCTGTCTTGTGGCAGCTTAATCTTTTCTTAAATAATGCAAAATGTGGCATGATCAGCAGTATCGTCTCCAGAACCACAGTGATTAGAGATGCTATGATACACAACAGTGCAGTCATTGGGATCTAATTGTTCACTGATGTTTGGCCCTGTGCATTATGGATAATAGAGGAGACCATAAGCCAAGGCTTTATCATAAATGCCAGGTGCAGGCCTGTTTTGCAAGCACATTAAATGAAAACAGAATGCTATTTCTGGATCTTTCACATTTACCATTTCACATTATTATTTATTGATGTTCCGTGTCATTACTTATAAAATATATGATGAATCTGTGTGATTCATGAACAAAATAATTTTATTTTGCTTGGTAGGATAACATGGTGGAGTTATATATTTGAAGATCTAGGTATATATTTGTCAAGTTGTGTAATATATATTTGTCAGTTAAATCAAGACATTTTGAAGCATTTTAAAGGACAACTACTGTCTTGGTCAGTTTCTACTATGTACTAGCACATGAATATGAATTATCATGCTGCAGTTTGCTAGTTCTTTTAAAATGGCAGAGGAACTTCAGCCAGCAGAATGAAAAATGCTAATTAAAATTCAAGCTAGCTTTCTATGCTGGATGCCTACTCCCATAAAAAAAGGAAAGGCCAAGTATTTAGGGAAGATCATAATGAGTAGAGTCAATGCAGTTCATCATTGAGAAGCCGCATGCTTGTGGAACAGGATGTGAGAGCGACTTCCTTAGCAGAACAGGATGGCAGAGCGATTTCCTCAGAGAAGCCTGGCATAGTGACGTCCAAGGCAGATTAGGGAAGCAAAGCAGAGCTCTTGGCCACAACGGGAGGCAGAAACAAATCCTCAGCTGAACAAGGAGACTGAGTGGTGTCTTCGGCTGGATATGGATGCTGAGTGTTGTTCTTCATTGAATCTGCAGACTGAACTTGGCTGCCCTTGTCAGCAGACTCAGGAGTGAGCAGAATTTGGTTGCCCTTGTCAGCAGACTCAGGTGTGAGCAGAACTTGGTTGGCCATGTCAGAAAACTCTGGCGTGAGCAGAACTTGGTTGGCCGTGTCAACAGTCTCTGGCTTGAGCAGAACTTGGTGGCCATGTAAGTGGACTCAGGTGTGAACAGAACATTGTTGGTCATGGCGTCAACCTCAGACAGGAACAGGGTTTGGGAGACCATCTCGTCAACCCCAGACAGGAACTTGGCGTAGGAGGGTGGAGCAAAGTTCTCCGCGAGGCCAGAGGGAGGAGCAAGGTTCTCTGCAAGGTCAGAGGGGGGAGCGGTGCTCTCTGCAAAGCATGAGGGGGGAGCGATGTCTTTCATGGAGCAGGAAGGGGGCGCAATATATGGCGCAAAGAAAGAAAATGAGCGACGTCTTCAGCGGAGTATAGAGGCAGTATGACTTCTTCAGCTGAGCAGGAAGGCAGAACAGCTGGCGTAGTGATGTCCGAAAAATAACAGGGGGACTGAGTGCCGTTCTCAGCTGAACAGGGATGCTGAGCGGTGGTCTCCGTTGACTTGGCAGGCTGGACTAGATCCACAGTGGGAGAGGGAGGGAGGTAGATGGTTCCAGCCTGGTTGGAAGGCTCCTCTTTGATATACCCCCTGATGGTGTACATCATATCGAATTAGGGAGAATTTCCCCTCCTTCTCCCAAATCGGTTTTTCTCTTTTATAATGGGCCCCTTGGACTCAGAAAAATTCTGCTGCATCCATGTTAAGGCAAAGTATGCTGTCACGTAATGGAGGTTAGAATGGATGCAAATGCAGATAAGAGCTTTATTAGATGAAAGATAAGCAAACAAATCCAAATCGTGAAACACAGGTGTGGTCAGAAAAGGCAATGGGTCAGATGATCTGCAAACAGGCTTAAACAAGGATAAACTAGAATCAAGTAATGAAGATGAGAACAGGATCAAAACTGTGGTACAGAAACAAGGAACAAAGGCTTGGTATTTGGAAAACTCTCATAATACTTAGACACACGAAGGGTTTAAATAAACGTAATCGGGGTGAAACTCAAAACAGCTGAGAACAATGATGACACATATGGGAAACAACCAATGACAATACAGGGGTGGAGACAGGACAAAAAACATAACAAAACACACGTGACAAAAGTAAACAAAGTCATTGTCACTGAAAAGCTGCGTGCTCCAGCTCTTTGTGAGAGGGGAAATCGTGACACACACAGATCGCCAAGAAGCAATTATGCAACCAAATGAATTTTACTTATGGTCACCTGTAATGAGGGTATTGTGAATTAAAAGGCTTTGGTTCCTATATTATAGAACTACACTTTAATTTAAGCTGACATCCTGCACTATAACATAAAATGCAAAGTTTTAGTATATGGAGCCAAACTGAGAATTGTGTCACTGTCCAATTAAATACAGCCTATTCTAAATAAGCTGGCACACAGAAAAGGCTAAACAGTGTTTTGTTTTACACCACAACCTCGCAGACCTGCAACTAAGGGTCTTCCAAAGGGTTGCAATTTATGTTCATGCTTTGAAGTAACAGAAACGTCTGGCTTATTTTCGTTTTACTTCACTGAGGACAAAGATCATATCAGCTTTCCAAGTGTTGTCAAGAGAGTGGCAAAACAGATTTTATTACACACTCAATGACATATTTAAGGGGAAAATATTGCCGTTTATATATTCCAGAGTCATGGTAAATGTTGTGCAAGGGTGTAAGGACCCTAATGAAAAGAGTGAGACAGCGACCTTGGAACTGAGACATAATGCCTGGGAAAAGCCGATACATTAAGCAGGAGTGGTTTACCGCTATGAGGGTAGCTGGGTGTTATTTCTGTGAGTAATATTGGATCATAATGTGAAAACGGCATGGCTACCGCACCCCTGCCGCCTCCCTCGTAGCTCCATTTCCCACATATTTCCAAATAAGTAAACATTAGCAAGTCTTACTTACTAACACACTGCTGGGCATGTGTTGTGTAGTCCAGTGTCCATGGGTATTCAACAAAAATTTGTAACGGTCCAGTTAAATAAAATGTCCTTGCTTACAATGGAGCAGCTAACAAGACTGAATGGCGGTAACAGTTAGCTTTTAATGCACCATGGAATTTAATGCATGAAGAATAAAAGCATATTTTTCTGTCTATTTATCTTTAAACACTTATCTTTTCATCTTTAAACACTTTGTTTTTATTTTCCTAATCAGAGCTGAGAGGTAAATAAAACAAAAAAATTATTTATTTAATTCTGCAAGAACTAAACTCTCTCCTTTCTGAAGCAATGTCTCGAGCCCTGTAGCTAATCTCCGGTCTAATGAGCTGTCTTCAATTAAGTTATTTATATAAATTCATATGATTGTACAAGCCACAACACAGGAACTGCTGGAGAAGCTGAACTGATTCATGTTTAGAGTCACTGAACTACAGCCAGCTTTTTTTTTTATATGTTTATCAGTGCTTCTACAGTATTTTCTTTCAAGTACTTGGTTCAATACATGGAAATCCTTTATTGAGTCTGCATCAAGACATTGACATGTCACTTGACAACTCCTGGTGAAGTCATAATCACAGTGTTGTAATCTCAGAGTGGTATCTGTCGTAAATATCCTTTTCTACGATAGGACCTTCCTGACAGCTATGTATTGCATAGAGCAAATTTGCTTTCCTTCAAACCCAGATGTTTGTGTCACATGACAGTGTGATTATATTACTGGGTCATGAATTTATTTATACAAAACTACAATTATGATATTGTGGCATATGCAGCTGTAAATCGAGGCTATATACTGGCTAGAGCTGTCACTTTACTGGCTAATTCAGTCAGCTACAAAATCCTGCTTTGGTTTACTTTGCCTTCAGTGAAGACACAACTAATATCTTAAGCCACTAAAAGTCATTCTAGCAAATCATTTCATGGTTGCTGGAAGTGGTTAAAAAGCCAGTGTGGATTTAAACACTGGTTAATGTGTAAACATCGTTTTGGTGCAAATCATACTTGTCCCCGACAGTTTTTCCTAGGATCTACCCAATGGCTGTGAAACTGTAAGTATATTTGAGATTGGAATATACACTATTTTGTTTATGGACCTGATCCTCACACCCATGCTGTATGTGGGTCTTCCCCAAACTGTGGCCACTAAGTTGGAAGCACACAATCATATAGGATGTGTATGCTGTAGCATTACAGTTTCCCTTCACTGGAACTAAGGGGCCTAAACCTGTTCCAGAATTACAATCTTCCTGTGCACAAATTGAGCTCCATGAAGACATAGCTTGCCAAGGATGGTGTGGAAGAACTTGAGTTTCCTGCACCTCAAACCCACTGAATACCCTTGGGATGAACTGGAACCCTGACTGCATCACAGACTTCCTCGTCCAACATCAATGCCTGACCTCACTAATGCTCTAGTGACTGAATGGACACAAGTCCCCACAGCCTCACTCCAAAATCTAGTGGAAAGCCTTCCCTGAAGAGTGGAGGTTATTACAATGGCAAAGGGGGAATTTATCTGGAATGGGATTTTTTTAAATGCACAGGTATGATGGTCAAGACTCCAAAAACATTTGGCCATATAGTGTATTGGATGCATTTGTTTGCTTGACTATCTGGCTATATGAGACTATCAGTCAAATTTCAACTTGATGCCAATTCTGATCGCTTTGAAAACAAACCAAAGCATCTCATCTCAGTGTACACAGATACCCAGATCAGGCAGTATATCAGACTCTTTATAATCCTAGATGATAGCTTAGTCTAGACAGTTTTGTCACTGTCTAATGCAGTCAGGGTAGAGTATTTTTAAAACATTTATGAAATTATGTTTTCAGGGTATTTTACACTGGCATGGAGAATGATTGAAACTGAATATTTGAATCACTGGGCAATAATCTATCTAGCACAGGGATGTGTAGAGGTCGGGTTGGGTGACTGGGGGTGCACCACAATTATATTATGTAAAAAGCATTTGAATTCCAATTAACATGAGAGCATGCACAAAACAGTAGCAAATTATATCACAAGAAAGTGGGAGAAATTTCCTACTTATTTGTCCAGCTCGAATCAGATATATAGTCTCGTTGTCATGTCTCAGTCACGATGCGTTTCATTTCAACAATCGGACAGGTATGCTGAAACTGCTAGCTCTTCTCCTAACCATTTAGTAATATAAGCAGCATTTTATGTGCTTATCACCGCTTGTTTTCATATTGATTGAGAGGGAATGTGTTGGTAACTACTAGCTACTCAAGTTCGTTACGTTTCCAGACATGCAAGTAACCATGTTATAGTATCTTATATAGTCAGTAAAAGCACAATGCCAAACAGAAAGAGAGGGCAAGAAAAACGGGACAGATTCCTTATCAACATGGGTGAAAAAAGCTGAGCTAATATGAGACAGATAGTTGCAAAAAAAAAGGCATCATTGAATAGATGGTACCCAACAGAAAGTTCAAGCTTTGAGACTAAAAGGCCAGTTCAGCAAGCAGTGCTGGCAGTTTTATTGAAATCAAAGTGCTGCAGTTAAATGTAAATTTAATTGTGAAATTAATAGTTTTACTGACTTTACAATAAGTGACATACAGTGGGTGTGTCACTACATTTGTGGATGGTAATTTTAGTTTTAATTTGAGTAATTGTAGTTTTAAAAAATTCATAATGTTTAAATTTTCTTTGAAACATTGTTTGGATTCATGTCTCCACTAAAAGTTGCTGTTTTGTTGTAATTATTTATATAAAATAAAATACCATTAACTTATATTAGCAGTGTCATTCTCATATTCATTATTGTGACTTTACATTCATATTCATTACTGTGATGTCTACAAGGGTGATAAGAATATGTAGTTAAATTAACGTTAGTAAAGTATTTAAAACAGTAAATTATTTAGTTCTTTGATGATATAGCCCCCCACCCCCTTTTTTTTTTAACATTTGAGCCCCTGAGGATCTCTCTGCACGTCCCTGATCTAGCAGATGTCCATAAACCAGACTTTTTATGTCTACAGATTCCACATGACCTTTGAAAGTACACTTAACTACATGTTGATTATTTTATAACAGCACATCCGAGAGCTTTTTATTCCTCTTACACCACAGCAATTTACCCATGCTGACCATTTTGCACATTGAACAGCACGTTGTACTCACCAAGCTCTGTTTTCTCACTTTTGAAGACAAAAAAAGCACTTTATCATGTTATTGAGAAAACACAAAGCCCCACAGCCTAGAGACGTTTCAGTTAACTTAAAGTTACAGCTTTAACTCTGGCTGTTTCAAAGCACTGACACTGGAGACTCCTTCCATAAATGCTAAATGAAACTTTGTCATATCAACCATTACACACAGATGTTTAATTTTTCTTTATGTGGAGTGTCAACCATATAATTCACCATGCAAGTTGTTACTATAGAAACAATAACACATTAAAATGAGTGCATTAATATTCTAAACCTGTGCTTTGTCTTGTAATTAGTGCAACTATCAGAGGTGTGCTGCTATAGAAAATTAGTCAACAAGCCTCCTGACAAGCCAGAATTAAAAATTCAACAGATCTGTGGTATAAATAAATTGATCTGTAAGCCATTATCATATCATCTGTTGGCTTCCAAATGTAATATGAGTCATCATTCAACATGTTTTACTGACTATCGTGTTATTTGTTCATGTTATTTGGGGCAGTGGTGGTTTAGCGGTTATTGATCGGAAGGTCAGGGGCTCAAGCCCCAACCACTGTTGGGCTCTTGAACAAGGCCCTTAACCCACTCTGCTCCAGGAGTTCCGTGTCTTGGCTGACCCTAACTTCCTGACATGCTGGGGTATGCGAAGAAAAAATTTCACTGTGCATATGTATATGTGACCAATAAAGACTCATTATATTGTAGGCAAAAGCATCATTGCTAACCTCAAATAGGCCTTGGAACACATTCACATTTTAAAATCGTACCAAGATATACAGTGAAACATTGTTCTGAATTAGTAATGGACCTGAACTGTTTTATGAAAAGTATATTGTATATTTCCATAAGAAAATCACACCCAGCGATTTGATTTTTGAGCCTAAAGACATTTAAAATTCCTCAGTTGGAACAGTTTTGTAAATCTTAAAGCTCCTTTCATATTCACAATGTCTCTCCTGTTTCAGCTGCAAAGCTCAATAACAATTATGCCCTTTTCCAGTGGGATGTTGTTCCAAATTAGCCTGATGATCTACATGTTCGGATTCTCGCACTGAAATTAGGTATGCTGTGGTTGGAGGATTTTTTTTTATGAGAATTTATGCAAACTTGGATTTGCACTTGACCACCACCAGACGTCACTTACCAGCTCTTTGCCAACCAGCATTTTGATTGATGCTTTGATTAATGCTAATAATGCCAAGCTCTTATACAATAAATGCTATTTGGACGAATCACCAGTTGGCTCATAGGGAAACATGAACATTGGTCATATTGTGTAAATACAGTTAAATCATTTTTTGTTTCCATTTCCCCCTTTTTTGAAAGTTTATTTCTTGACATAATAAAGTATTTAAATATATTCAGAACACTGGTGAATTGTTAACCTAATAAAATGGGATATTTGCTATTGCTGTCCCCCTTTTCTCAGTTTATTTCCAGTCCATTGCTAAATATAGGGCTTGGAATCATGCCATTTAACTGCTGCTATGTTGCTGTCCTTTTGCTCACAGTACTCTGAATCCTAGACCAGGCAGCTGATGCCTGAGGGTCCTGCCTGATGTCAGAGAGATTTGTTTAGACAGTCAGTGCAGAGCCAACTGACTATTTCCAACCCTCAAACACAGCCTTCATATCAGAAAATTTCTGCATTAACTGATAGATGATAAATGCTTGGACGTTGGATGTGGGTTCTGTACTTCCAAACAACTCAGGATGACAAATGGGTTTTGCCATGCTGAAATGGTTTCTCTGACCTTACCTCTTCATGTTCAGACACTGCTGCAAACATAACTGCATTCTTGGTACCCCGCTGCAAAATGAGGCATTACAGAACAAAATGAAATAAGGTGGTCAAGATGTTTAGAAATTAGTAATTGATAATGCTATAAGTTAGACAGAGGACTTTATTCAGTAGTGTTTTCAAATGGTAAGAATGTTGTAATATTGTCTTTAAGATAAGGGATGCTCAAAGTTGTGTTATAATTTTGAAGTGCTTTTGTGCTTTTTAAGCAATTCCTTTAAACATTTAAGGAGACAAACTGTTGCTGTTCACAGTTTTTGTTATGTAGCAAAAACAGTCACAATTTATGCCCGATTACTCTTTTGAATTGTCATAGTTTTATAAACTAGGTCAAGTGTGTTTAGCAGTTTGTGTTCCAAGTTCTCCTCTCCCATGTTATCATTTGTGGTACATAGGGACCTACAGGATTGCTGTTGCCAATAGCCACCTAAATGCAAACAATAATGAATTCAGGATTGAAGGGATGGCTGGTGAACAGTTTACCTACCTACCAAAGCCCAGTGGTTGGCACACCCACAAAGCCCATATACTGAATGTCCTTGAAAAAACTTGGCTTCTGTCACTCAGCTCTTTCTGCATCCAATTTTATGGAAAATATTCATGGAATTTCTTCTTCTCCTTAAAAACATCTTCTAGTTTTCATTGAATTTAAGTTTTATTGCCCTATGTTTACTTGATCTGTAGACTAAATGACAACAGTGGAAAGAACACGTTTATTTTCCTCTCTAAGAAAGATGCAATGCTAATGACTAAATGTGGAGAGAATTCTATGAGAAAATGTCAGAGCCAAAAGAACTGCCGTGAGTAGTAATACAATATGCTGAGCCAAAAATTAGAAAAGCTTTTTCTTTCTGGGAAGTAAAACACATTTGCTAGGATGCTGTATATCTAACCTAGTCTAAAAATATGATCACATTCAAATACTTTGCAGCACCTTACATACACGATGGATATGATGTGATGTGTTGAAATGTTTAAGGAAATTAATCTAATTTCTCCTCTTCATGGTTGGGAAGTGACAAGACGTCTGAGTATTGTGGTAGGTGTTGACCGCCCCATAGGCTGAACGCAGTGGGGCTGTGACGTGATGAATGAACAACTCGAACCTGAAGACTTGAGAGGGAAACTAATAATTTTTGTTTCCTGTACAGAACCTATGGGGATGTTGCAGCGCATGCACAGTCAAAAATGAACAAATCACTCTGAGACAGCTCGTTGTTCCCGAGTCATATTAAAGATTCATTCAAAATGAACGAATCATTCATAAACGACACATAACTATTCTTTCAGTGGAGCCACTCTACCTACAGGCATATTTTTCAGAGGTGGGAGGAAACCCCCATGGGGGAGACACAGGGAGAACATGCAAATGGTAGGGCTTATCCTGTATATCTTGCTAAAATAATTTAGACTAGTGGAGATTTGTTTATGGTTACGTTATGCTTGTGCAGAGATTGATCTTATATAAGATGCTACTAATAAGTATGTTAACGTTTTTTCTTTCTATGAGGACTGGCTGATATATCAGGTATGAAAGCTAAAGATCAGAATTTTGAGAGTTCAAATCCCACGACCACCAAGCTGCCATTTTATGTTTTACGTAACACCATGGTCATAGAGGAACATGGTTGCGTTTCACTATATATGACTTATATGTTAAAATAATTTAAAAAACAATTTGACCTACATTTGCTCATCTGTTTGTGGTCCGTGGGCTCAGGTTACAGCTCAGGTTATAGTTAAGTTTCTAAGCTTAAACTTATAGCTAAGTTTCTGCACTTGTTAATAGTCCTTGCCATTAGAAAAATGATTAAATGAACTTACTAGGCATGGGGATTGTTCGGGAATGTCTCATACATAACGTCCTTCTCGGACTTGACCAGATAAAGTCAGTGAACAAAACCACAAAATTCCAAACCAAAGAAAATGCTTTCATCGATTGTGTCCACATCTGTTGGAGCTTTTGGGCTTTGTCTGATTTAAATTTAATGACATAATGAGCAACAATTTGAAACAATATACTTGTAAATCACGCTAACACGCTTTACAAAGCTCTTATGTAATTAGATTTGTCTGTTTGGATTACAAAGAACATGATGTTACGTTTTCTTATCATGCCTCAAGGGATTGATGATGTCTAGACTATAGTGATTCTCTTTAATAATGACCTACAGCTTCTGGTCTATTTTAAATCAGTTACAATGTGTTATATAATCCCCTGTTCTTTAGTTACACAATACAATCTGTCTATGAGTCAACAATGAAACAAACAATCATCTTTTTTTAAGTAACACTGCACATCGCTTTTTTTTTTAAACAAATTTTTAACATCTCACTCAACCATCATCCTCATTTCATGACCACACACATAGTGTATATGCTTTCATGGTCATATCTAATTAGGTGAATGGTAATACATGAGGCTTTAAAAGGAGCTTTCCTGCTCTCCAGCAGGTTTTGTGCATTTAATCCTGGCTACAGGGTTTGCAAATTTGTTCATCCAAAGCATAAATGCAGTGAGCCTTGAACTAATGATAATGACATCAAACAAAGAAAATGAGGCCTCTTCGTCCAAATATAGCAAAGGGCAGCAGTGACTTCATTCAGTGAATAAATGAACTGAGATTGCAAGGCGAGACATCTGGTCCGAGGCATGCACGTGTGCCAGCGTGAGAGTCAGCCAGGTGTCTCTCACGAACACGGGTGGGAAAAAGGTCATTACAACACACTCAGCTACAATGTTTTTCAATATAGCCTTGCTGTAGGAACAGTATTGATGCATCTACCAGCTGAGAAATGAATCAGTTGCTGGATCAAGTGCTTTATTTTGTTATAGTATTATATTTTTGCATTGTTGAAGTTTAACTTTCTTCAAGTGACCTGGGTTTCTGAACATACAGTATATAGATGTGCTGATACTTATCTATTTTATAATTTCTATGACAAAATTGAAGAAAAATATGCATTAGATGTCTCTGTGGCTGAATGTGTCTCTGTTTGGCAAACAGCCAAAAAAGAGAGAAAGAATCAGAAATCAGTTTAAAAATCTGTGACACCTCAACTTTAAGCAACTAAAACAAAAAATATTTCACCAAATTGAGATGGAAATGTGTTATTTACTGTGTAATCTTACCTCAGATATCATCCTGCAATTATCCTGTTGGGTAAGGAGCCAGGAGCAAGTGGTGGTAAAAGCAGTCAGCTTGCCTAAAAGAGATCTAAAACTTTACTAGCCAAGTGTGATTTCAGTGTTGAATGCCAGGCTTTGATCAAATTTTTGGACATTTACATGCTGTAGTGAAAGAAACATAAGCCTAATCAGTTCAGATTGTAATCAGACACTGGCTGTCAGAATGTCCCATGATGAACCGACATAGCAATCGAATTGTTGTCTTTAAATGCAATTCTCTCCATTTTCACTTTTGGGGGTAACCAGACCTTAAAATTCAGGTTGTGATATGTGCAAATGAGAAACATATTTGAGTTTGGTGGTTTTCAGAGCTGTGTCTATCAGAAATGTCAAAATTTTTACCATTTGAATGGTTTTCCCCAGCCCTGTGTATGTTCAGGAATTGTGCAACATATTTCTTTATGCTTGTCACCAGACAGATAATGATAGATTACCTTACTACTGTGTCTAATGTCCCAGAAATGTAGGCAGATACCAGTCTCAGGCAAATCCCACAGGGTTTTTTGGGTTGGTGTTTTTTGCCTACAGACTGTATGCAGAGTTTTGGGTTAAACACATGCAATCAGAAGAGGGTTCTTATGGTCTGCAGATCAGCTCTCCAGATAAACAATTAGTTTCATGTGGCATTTCTTGTGGCATAATACATGCATCTCATACCTGTCAGGTTAGAATGGCACCAGTGTCTTGAGATTTTAGTCCAGTTTTCCACTGAGTAGATTCAACATTCCTAGTATATTCAGAGTGTATTATTGTGGTTCACTTGCTTTAACTGATGTCCAGTGATTTTGCAGAATGTTCTAAATGTCCCAGAGTTCCACCATTCTCGACAAAGTCGCACATAGATTTATCCCTGTACATCCTGGTACATGGAGGCTCAATGTTGTGTTCTGCTTGGACATCACGCTCAAAAGGCAACCACAAAATCTGTCCAACAGGCTGATCATCCAGTTTAAGTTATTTTCATCAAGGTGATTATATCTAGTAGTACACAATACAGTAATTTCAATACATCAGTATACAAATCATGGTCCATGGTTTGTTCGCTTGTTTGAGGCCGTATTATTTTCACTATTATTTTACCCGCTTGTTCACTTTGCACACTTACTCACAATGAAACGTCCTGGAAATTATTACGAGAAATTTGTTGCAGCTGATGAGCAGGACTGTTTGCAGCTCATTTTTGATAATCGTGCAGCTATTAAATGTAAAAAGATTTGATTGCAGTAATTAGCTAATTGCAGAACACAAACACAATAACATGAGAGCATCCTGTTTTTCAAATTAGTCAAAATTATGTTAAAATGATACCATCAGCCTGGTAGGGTCTGTTACCAAAATATTTGACGTTATATAGATGAGGTGCATTTTTCCATGTTCTTGGTCTCTCGCATGCTGTGCTGAAGTAGTCGCATTATCCTCTCTCATTTATTCTTTCATTTTCTGGGAATGTTCCTAGTTTTGGTGAATCATTATGTGAAAAGATGGCTGAAGGTAAAGAATCTATTCAGTGACTTGAGACATTTTGTTCTGTGGTTTTTTTTTGTTTGTTTGTTTTTTTCACTAGTACACTAAAAAGTGTGTGAAATGGCAAGTATAGCCCTAAACAACCTAAGGATTTTCAGTTTGACTTTATAATTAAATGAATTCAAAGCTGAATCACTCGTGTATGTTTTTTTTTTCTTTCAGAACCCAGGTTAGACGAGGTTCTCCTGAGGTCACCCTGCAGCAGACTGGTTCAGGACAGTCTCATGTCTCCAGGACTGTCAAGCGTTATCCTTCATCTACAGCACCCATAACCTCAAATGCTCTGCCTATTGCAAACGGACACAACCATGGGCACACTCAGCATGTCACCTATTCTAATGGCCAGCCACATACCTCCAGCAACACAGTGACTCCAACAGGTTAAAACACACACACACACACACACAGCAGGTTATAATCCACTTATTCTATCAGATCACACTTTACTGAAGGGCAGTGACAACTACATAAGCCTACTGATATAAACCTACCTACAAGAATATTCCAACAGGTGTCAGCCATCATAAAGGCTGATTTATGAAACAGCATCAGTGTTATGTCATTATGAAAGTCTGTCTCTTGACATTAAGTGAAGTAAGTATATAGAAATTTTTGTTTTTGTTATATAATATGCTTTTTATACACACACACACACACACACACACACACATATGGCATGAACTCCACAAGACCTCTGAAGGTGCACTGTGGTATCTGGCACCAAGACGTAAGCAGCACATCTTTGAAGTCCTGTAAGCTGTGAGTTGGGACCTCCATGGATCAGACTTATTTGTCC
>JAOUWY010000002.1:20838784-20855259 GCA_025728095.1 Prietella phreatophila
GTTCCAGCATTTTGGCAGTCAGCTCCTTATTTTGTCTCTCTAGCTGCTGTCGAGCAGTCTCACTCTTCTGAGCCACGTGGCGCTCACCTGCTATCTCGGTGCTCAGCGTGTCCACTCGTGCATTAGCCTGCTGCAGTTGTTCAGCAACGAGTTCAGTGTTTCCCTGTTTCTCCTTTAATTCCTCTTGCAGCTGTGAAACACAAGCCTCCAAGCTCTGCTTCTCACCTTTGTCCTCCTCCAGAAGCTCCTTCAGTCACTTCTGTTCTCCCTCTAGTTGACAAAGCATGGTACTCGTAACCCTTTTCTGGAGTGTCTCCTCTTGCAGCAAAGCCTGTGTTTGTCTGTAGTTGGGACTCCACTTCAGACAGAGTGCTGCGCAAACCCGCCAACTCCAGCTGCATTTTGAGCATTTTTTCATCCATTTCCTTCCTCTGGGCTCCAGAATCTTTTTCACTCTGAGTGGTTGTGACTGGAGCTTGAGGCGTGGCTGTGACTGGAACCTTGACTGTAGCTTGGACCTGAGACTTGGCATGAACTTGAGACGTCGCTGGGACAGGAGCTTGAGACGTGACAGGACACTTAGCTTGGACATGGAGCTGAGCTGGGACCTGAGACATGGCAGGGACAGGGACCTGAGGCGTGGCAGGGACAGGGCCCTTAACAATGCGTGGAACTCTGGGAATTGAGTCAACGGAATGGGAAATGAGTGGCCATTGCTCACCGGGATGAGAGGTGATTGCCCTTTCTCCCTCCTCCTTCTGTAACTGGTCCTTTAACCGAGTCTGTACTTGCTGAAACTGTCCCTGTGCTTCGTCTTCAGCTTCACTGGCCTGGAGGAATTGAGCTTCACACTCAGACAGGTCAAGCTCCAACTTCTTCTTGGCTGCCACAGCCAGAGCTTTCTGTTTCCTCTCATCCTCCAGCAGCTCCTTCAGCCGATCCCGCTCTTCCCCTAGTCTCTCAAGCATTGTGCTCAAAACCCATTTCCGGAGTGTCTCTTCCTGTAGAAAAACCAGGGTTTCCTGTAGTAGCGCCTCCATTGAGTAACATTCTTGAGTAGCTTGGACCTGAGATGTAGCTTGGACCTGAAAAGTGGCTTGCACCTGCGGCATAGCTTGGACCTGGCTTCAATCTTGAATCTTGAGACTTGACTTGGGTTTGAGACTTAGCTTGGACTGGAGATTTGGCCTTTAGAGCTCGGAGTCCTTTCCGTTCTCCTGCTGCATCCATGGTTTAGGCTGTTCAGTCTGTTACGCGCCGTACGGCGCAGGAAGCAGGCAGGATGCAGTTGCAGTAGTGAATGGTGGGTTTTATTTACAGTGCAGTGCAAACAAAACAAACAGGACTTGGCAAAACCACAACTAAGCTAAGCTAACTAACCTTACTAACAGGGCTAATGCTAAGACATAAACATGACAAGAAATGAAGGTTACTACTGTTACACTTTAACTCTACGGAGGTGCATTCACATATGCATACAAAGGTCTATTGAACCGCACCATGTGGAGCATGGAACACAGTATATAAAGAGATCCCCATCATTAGTCCAACAACTGCTTGCAGCTGTGCGCAATTCCCACACTCGCGTGCACACACGACCCTATGACCTGTGACACGACGGGACGAAGACATGACATCAGCACGGAAGATGTCCGTGCATGCGCAGCAGCGCTCGACGCACGCCGCTGCTCTGGGAGAACTGTGACAGAGCGGAAGGAGCCCACACATGCGCAGCAGCGCTTGACCGGGAGAACCGTGACACTGTTTCCTTCTTGAATCTAGCACATTTAAAATGTTTGAAAATGTAGGATTAATGGTCCAGTTCCTATCAAGTTCACTCTTTTGATTAAAATTGCTTCTGTTTGTTTAATTGATGGTTGTTGTTACGTATTGAAGACTGGAGGCAGATGCAGGTGCAGATCAAAGTCTTTATTAAACATAAAACACAAAACCAAAGTAAACGCGGTCTTCACCGAGAACCATGAACATTCGAGGCATGGAAACGACCGATACAACAACTACAACCAATAATACTGAGCAACGTGCGCAGTAACCAAGGCGTTTAAATCCCAAACATAATCAAACTCAAAACATCAGCACCTGTGGCAAATCAAAGTCACTAAAGCTAACGCTCAATCCGGAAGCAAACGAACCACAACAATGACATGTGACTCATCCGGAGCCAAGCCACAGTGCCATCTGCTGGCCGTATCGTAACAGTTTTTACATACAACTATTTGAGCCTCATTGCTTTTATCAGGGAAGTACTCTAACATGCTGCCTTTTTCTCTGTAGAATTGTGGTTTTGTTGGTTTTTGGCACTTATTTTGTTACATACTGAATATACATTTTAAACAGATGACTTTAATCTAACTAGAATGTATTTTGTACTGTAAGTTTTCTCAGTTTGGATTTTAGCCCTTTTTTAACCCGGGGTTGACACATGGTATGATGTACTGTATCTGGTTGTACTTTTCTGGATAACGGCGTAAAACTATAAATGGAAATGATGGAGATCAGTAACATATCTCTTACATCTCACTTGGCCAACTGATAGACCTCCTAGTTTTTCGTCCAAGATGTGAACATCTGCAATTTTCAGTTTAGTTTCTTATATTCTTTCCTGTTCCTTTCTTTACAGCTTCTGCAGTGATTGCAAATGGCCTAGTGGAATGTCCTAGAGGCTATAAAAGAATGAATTCAAGTCATTGTCAAGGTAAGTAATGCGATGTTCAGTAGCGTCTGACCTGCTCTTTTTTTCCCCTGACGTTTGCGTATGACTTTGCAATTTCATGCGTCCATGTGGACCTTTAAGAATTCTAATGAAGGCCTCATAATTTCAAGGACTGACTGGAACGAGGTTTTATTCCAAGCTTTGGGGTTACATTGCACCATAAACGTTCCTGTGCATCCTTGTACGTACATAAATATCCCATCAGGCCTTTATAAAAGAATTGTGAATTGTGAGAAAAAAATACCAGTGGGAACAAAATGACTGGTTCAGAGGGGTTGAGCTAAGGTTAGCACACACCGTCATCCATCTACTTCAAGTGAAAATAAATGCGATCTCCAACAAAACTAGTACACACACATGGCCCGTAGACTCCTTGTGTAAGCTACTCGTCTTACCAAGAGTTTACACTGAAATGAATAAAACAAATGTTAATAACTCTGACTCTGAACAGGAGAGTTTTCATTTGACATAATGAGGAATTCATATATTTTTTGAATTGATCATTGTAGTAATCACTTTTTACTGCAATTACTATGCCATAATGAGTATGAGTTAATCTTCTAGTTTTAGTTAACATAAAACTTATTTGGAATGAGTAGTTGAGTAGTTGTTGTTTATAAGTACAAGTTTAATATCTGGTTTTAGTTATTCATAGATTCATAGACATGTTAATGTAACAAAACGAAATTATTTCATTAATACAAAAACCTTTCATGTTTGTTGGCACCTATATCCTTTATTCATATCATATAATGTCATGGTGTAATTATAGCATGCCTAATAATTCACGAATAACAGTCTCTAACAGTACAGTATACTGTAACAAGGATGGAGACACTACTAAATTGGTCTTGAACATTCTCTTTCAAAACATTTCAAATATCTTTACATTCTCAGGTTTGTGCGTATGATGGACTGCCCTCAATTCAGACCACAAGTTAAAATCCAGAACCTGAGTTGGCTTTTGCAAAACACTGAGTTTCTGCTCCTTGAACAATTTTTGTATTGATTTGGATGTGTGCTTAGTTCAATCTAAAACATTATGGTACTTAACAGAATGCATGATGCCATCAGTCTTCACAAGACGGCTTGCACAACTAGGTAATAGATTTAATTTAAATATTTCTTTGAGAATCAATAGCTTTGCCACAAATATCTTTGAAAGAAAATGCTTGCTCATGCGCTCGCTTTTAGCGACTGCATATTTTACTCAGGGTCGCGTTGTATCCAGCGTGAGGACAGAATACACCTTGGTTGAGATGCTAGTCCATTAGAGGAAAAAGAAAATGCTATTACTTGAAATTAAGTTCTTATATGAACAATTATTTTCTTAGCACAAAAATAAGCTTATTTTTATTGAGGATGGCAATAATTCTTGGTGATTTTGGTCAATCATTCTAATACTGTTTCCATTTCCACCGAAGGACCTAGATTTAAACTTGCACAAAGTGTTGTGGAGTCAGACACATGCCATCTGAACTGGTGTCAAAAACGGACCGAGTCATTTATCCTGCTTTGATTCAGTTCCCTTCACTCTGATCACTTCAAGATGTTCCTGGTTCCAGCTTTTGCATTTTCAGGATGCTCCAAAACTAAGCTGACAGTTATTCACAATGTTTTCTGGCTGGCTTCAAAGTCTCGTTCCTGCACATCTCCCTTTTCCAAAAAAAACCCCCAAAACGAGGGATAATTTCGCCCCGTCAGAAGAACTGCCAACGCACAGAGAGCTGTTAGTTGTGGGTTTCTGTCATTGTCAGGTTGATGACATTTCAGCCAAGCTGTGTATATGTATGCCAAACACACATAATCACCGACACACACACACACACACACACACACACACACACACACACATACAAAGATATTCTCTTACCACATTGTATTCGAATGTCACATCAATCTTGGACATGTGTCATATCCTGCAGTTCATATTATGGCAGTGATTCACTGTAGCTGCCTGTTCCACTCATACAGGGTCAGTGATGCACAGATTAGAGTCACTTCAAAAGCTTGCCAGCTCTTCAGACCTCTCAAACCCTTTGCTTCATCTCCCCATCAATGGCAGCTGGATTTCCCATCAGTCCCTCTATCTCCTTCCTGCCTCATGGAAAATGGCAGAGTTTTATCACTGCTGAGAAGAACAGCTTCCAGCTCTGTTAAATAGTTGTCATGGCTCGGGAGAATATGGCATGTGAGCTATTTAGCACCATGCCATTCTTCACAGAAGCAGACCACATCATTAAAGAGTTGTGAAATAATAACACACCAATACCATGGATGTGAGCCTGATGTTGTTTCCTTTTTAATAACACACCAATGTTCTGAACGCGAAAGTGATATTTTGTTCTTTCTAATGCTCATATCTGTTAAACACTGGTGTTAATGAAGGTGAGATTGGACTGCTTTCCCTCTATCCCTTTTGTACAAAGCAAAAACTTATCTGTCTCAGTTTACTGAAAGTGAACAATACAAACACTTGTGATTTGAAAATAATAGATAATGTAATAAAATAGAATAAGGTAATCAAATAAAACAGAATAAAATTAATCACCCTCTTGAAAAAGATAGACAGATATGTAGGGAATAAAATATTACAGGGTGTGCTGTTATAGGACAATAATCAATTATGGGATAAAGTGATGAGTCCTGGCACAAAGTGGAGTTACTCTTACCAACCAGAAGCAGATTATTTTCCTATAACAACATGTCCCACAGGGTTTTATTCCTTTTTGCCTCACACCTCCAGGGTTGTGGGTTCGATTCCTGCCTCATCCTTGTGTGCACATGATTTTGCATTTTCTCCCTGTGCTTTGTGGGTTTCCTCCGGGTACTCTTCCTTCGGGTATTTGCTCTCCCAGGCCAAAGACATGAATTGTAGGCTGATTGGCATTTCCAAATTGTCCATAGTACGTGGATGGGTGTGTGAGTGTGTGCGTGATTGTACCTTGCGATGGATTGACACCCAGTCCAGGGTGTCCCTCGCCTTGTGCCCCAAGTTCCCTGGAATAGGCTCCAGCCCCCCAAAGTGTTTCTGCATAGAATAAGCGGTACAGAAAATGGACGGATGGATGTTGCAGAGAAAATGTGTTGACCGTTCCAAATTGCAGACACGGCAGACTCCTTCCATCAATGTTAAATAAACACTATCTCCTTACATAGACATACAATGGTCCTAACAATCACTTATAGAAATTATAATGTATTAGAATGAGTGCATTAATATAAACCTGTGATTTGAATTATAGCCAGAACTACTTATTCAGACTACTTGACTTCAGACCAATCAGATAATTAAAGCTTACATGATTAAACAGTATATATTATCAGGCTAAAGGACGTTTGTTCGGTTCAATACAGTTAAAAATATGTGAACAAGAAGAGGTGTAAGACTACATTCATCCACATGTACACAGAATAAAGAACAAATAAAGTTTTCATCCTTTACTTCATTTTCATAGATTTTTTGTGTTTTTATTGGAACTGAATAAATATCAGTTCAAGGCAATGTGTTTATATATGAGTGCCAGGTTATGGTCACCTATTGCATGTTGTTCACAAATAAATGTGAGCGTGTGCGTGTGAGAGAGAGCTC
This sequence comes from Prietella phreatophila, assembly GCA_025728095.1. Lineage (NCBI taxonomy): Eukaryota > Metazoa > Chordata > Actinopteri > Siluriformes > Ictaluridae > Prietella > Prietella phreatophila. Next base: position 20,845,111 of record JAOUWY010000002.1, read on the forward strand.
ATACCACCTCCTCATCTGTATCATATTCCTTACTCTACTCCAGTGCGCTCTCATGGCTTTGATCAAAACGGTCTTGCCAGTGTAGAGCTTGGACACTTATCAAGGCATAATGATAACAAAGAAATCGTTCTCAAATACGTTTCTCAGAAACATTCTCATGTATCGTTCATCATTCAGATTTCCTAACCCAAATTGTCAATGTGATGGCGTGGGGAAAAAAATAATAATTCAACGGTGAGGGATGTGTTTAATTTTATTCTTCTGGTTGTCATAATGTCAGGTATCAGATATAATAGTGGAAAATATTCCAATCCTGAGCTGTTCCATCCTTATGTTCTGTTCCTATACTGTCAGATATCAACGAGTGTCTGTTTCCTGGGGTGTGTAAACATGCTGAGTGTCTGAACACTAAGGGCAGCTACAGGTGCACGTGTAAGCCTGGATACATGCTGGATGCTGCGCGCAGCCAGTGTGTCTGTGAGTTACGCCAAACACACATACACAACTATAAACACTCAGTACACAACACACTAAATAACAGCTTATGAGCAGGTCTGGAAAGTATGAAATTTTAAAGGCAGTCATTCCCAGAGCTGGAAAAATGAGGAATATCAAATACATATTTCCCTCATTAAAATGCAAATCAATTTATAAAATTTTTGACATGCATTTTTCTGGATTTTTTTGTTGTTATTTTGTCTCTCACTGTTCAAATAAATCTACCATTAAAATTATAGACTGATCATTTCTTTGTTAGTGGGCAAATGTAGAAAATCAGCAGGGGATCAAATACTTTTTTCCCTCACTGTACATGTATTAACCTACTTACATCTGAGGCAGAATTCAATCCAAATCTATGTTAATGTGCTGTGATGTTTACAGCTGATAAAGCCGTTTCTGTGGAGCAAGCTTCATGCTATCGCTCCATTTCACCGGGTTCATGTAGCCATCCACTGGTCCAGAAAATCACCAAGCAAATCTGCTGTTGCAGCCGTGTGGGAAAGGCATGGGGCTCGGTCTGTGAGAGGTGCCCATTACCTGACACAGGTAACTCACTTTCATGACTTCCAGAAATGTTTACCATGACAGTTTTTTTGTAGACTAAACAAAAAATATGCAAATGTCTTCAGCTCATAGTAAATACAGTGCTGTAACATAAACACCATTAATACTATTCTCACTGAGTTTCACACAGAAAGGGAATCTATTCTCCAGTGTGAAACATCTGATGTTAAACATTCTAAATAAACCCTTTTTACTGCTTCTGATTCTATCTTCAATGTCAGAGGAAGAACTATGTGCATCGTGTGTGTGCTAATGAAGTGATTTATGGACTGCATCACAGGTCTGTTATCATGGGAATGCAGGAGAATGAACTATGAACAGTATAAATATAAAGGAAAGTCTGTGCTATCTCACAGATTTACACTCAGTCCGTTTTGTTAGACCTCCCTTCTTCACGTTCCATCTGTTCCAAAGAGGCGGTGTGAATCAAAATAACATGGAGGAATGAATAATAATACAGATGCATATTTTTAGCTAGTTTGACTGCTTTAAAAGCGCTACTGGAGTGGAGGAGAGATTTTTGACTTGATGAAAGGATTAAACCTGCATGAAATCTACAGTGCACCACTGTGTATCTGGTACCAGCGGCTGTCTTTTATCAGAAATCATATTTTTCTAATTCATACTGTGTGTGCCTGTGTCTTACCTTCATGAGCCAAATGCGATTTCTAAAATTTCTCTTCACAGTTCATATAACATGTACGATGTGACTGAGCATAATGCATGATGTGTCTGGCGTAGGCTGCAGTCACACAAATATTCTTTTCTGTTCTTTTCTATTCTTTTACTTTAATTGATGTTAGTTATTCAGAAGTACTTAGTGTTATAAGTCAAACCAGCATCAAGTTACAGAACAACGTCACATCAATGTTAGTCTAGAGTAGGGCTCATCTGCACACCATAGTCCAAATTCGGGCCCAGTAATGTATGTCCGGGGATCTAAATGCTCAAAACATACTATAGCAGAATCGAATCAAGATATAAAAAAAATATAATAATCCCTGTAGTTTAGTGACTTTAGTTTTCTTAATGTGAACCAGCTTGGCTTCTGTAGCAGATCATCTGTGGCAGCTTATCCAATCACATGCATATTTGTAAGGGTGCACAATAGGCAACCTGTTTGATCCCCAAAGTTCGTTTGACTAGTGTGATCGCTCTGTACTGTGCACGGGAATCAGTTGGACTTAGGTATGACACACATCTAGTTTGATTGCTAACCTTGGTTTAGCATGGAAATTTTCAATCAATTCAAGAATATTTGGATTTATAACAGGTATGGTTCTCAGCTTATTGATGAACTAGAATTGCAGTAAGAATTGCGAGTAAAGCTACAAATTCCTCCCTCAACATCAGCTGACTCCATAAAAATCTTCTGATACGTGCAGCCTGATTAAGTGAAAATTGCTTTGCTGCATAAGTGATAAATCTATTAGGCAATCTATTAGGCATGGGAGAGGACCATGTGTCACCACGCCCAAAACGACTCCAAATAATCCACAAAATAAGTAACGTTACATGATGGACTCCATTGAGCTGTGCAAGAGTGCTTTTCTTCCTATGATGTAAGCCTGCTCAGGCCTGGATTTATTAGTGCAGTGTGAGTGCAGGCCAATGGGGAAGAGGCCAGAGGGGGATAATCGTGCTTGGGCACAGAACAAGGCAACCGGAGCTAGTGTGAGTATGCCCTATTCGGAAAAGGAAATAGTTTTCACAGCCTTTTTTAAATTTAATTTACCATCTCTGGTCTGATTAGTGAAGTGATGACAAATTAGAATGTTTAAAGATGATTAGATAGAGAAGTGTGTTTTGTTTCTTTGCTCAAAACAGATCTTATCTGTTCAGCGTCTGTGGTGCTAGTCACAATTGGTAACATGAAGCATCATTATGTAAACACCAATCACTTTAAATTGTATATTAATAGCTAAAAACAAATCATTAATGGATATGGTAACTAAAGGTTATCCAGTCATTTTAGTTGTTTAATCCAACCTTTGTATCTATTAGTTCTTTTATCCATAAAAAAAATTCTAATGTTCTTTTTTGGTATTTATTTATTTATTTATTTATTTATTAAATATTGCATAAGCAGTCAGTTATGTAGCATCCAGGACAAAGAAAGGCAATGAATGTGCTATGCTACAAAATACATTTAAATTAGGCTACTAGTTTGTTCATGTTTTGATATTTTGGGAAATAGAGCCCACTAAATTTATTAGAATATATCACAGATAGTACATTTTTTTAAAATATATTTTTAATATTTATATGTTACATAATTGATGGCTATTATCTAGGTTGTGTATTGTATTTAAGAATATTGCATAATGGTGTGACCGGGCACAAATCTTACATGTATAATTAATTTTCACAGATCACTTTAAGGAGATCTGTCCAGCAGGCCACGGCTACACATACTCTCGCGCAGACGTCCAGATCACACTCCGTGAGCTGGAGGAAGAGGAGCTCACAGAAGTTGACACTTTCTTTTCTCAGAACCCCACATACCCTGAGCCTCCTCGGACCCTGCCACAGACACCTTATCACCAACCACTACCACCCGTATACCCAGAGAGCCCGTATCACAAGCCCTCAGTGCCATCTTACCCTCAGACACCTGCCAGGTCTCAGCCACCCAGGACTGGTTACATGCCTCTTCACCCTCCTCCAGTCTCCCTACCTGAAGGTGAGTATAAAGACTATGTAAAGTGCACTGTATAACCTTCCTATGAGATACACATTTATTAATATTCTAGATGTTGGTGTATGGTTAACTTAAGAAGAGCGAGAGAAAGATTTTGTGGATGCAGTAAGCCTGCTTTCAAAATTAGCTCTTCAAAACTGAACATAAATCTGTGTTTGAATATGTCTCATGCATCCAACTTCATTTCCTTTTGCTTTTGGGAATAGTTTTACTCTAGGGAAGTAAAACAACTGTGCGATTTCTCTGAAACGTCCTTCTCATTTACAGTTAATGAGATAATTCACTGGCATTACTCAGGCCACTATAAACATTTACAAATTGTGTCTTTATTAGTGGCCATTTCCTCTGTCCACTCCTGTATTTGCATGTTTTCAGCTCCTCCCTTCTGTGGAAAGCTGAAGGGAATTGATGCAATCTAAATGCTATATAAACTCCTTTTTATTGGAAATAAATATTGTAAAATGCGTTCCTGATGGAGCAATATACGTGCTGAGCTCACTGTGCTAATAATAAAAGAGGCATTGTTGTTGATTAATCTTCATACTTCCTCACCTCTTCTTCCTCTCCTCTAGATGGTGAAACAGTGAATGAGGTAAGAACCTATTTACAGAAATAACTGTACAATTTACAAAAATGACTCATACTCATACTCATACATGACTATTTTATCCCAACAGCCAATTAATACACCTCCTTCATACCCAGGTATTATTTTCCTTCTTACAATTTCTTAATTGTGGAAAGGATTCTGGATAATTTAATTACACATGAACAGGAAACATTGCTTTAACCTAATGTCCACACTTTTCTTCTGCATAACTCCATGTAAAACAGAGTTTAGTCAGCTCTCGGGGAGCTGAAGTCCAACTTTATTTTTCTATAAATTGTTCTTATAAAACCAAGACAACCAATAATTGGCTCCTGCTGCCAGTGTAAATATGCACAAATCTAATGTACCTCATGGAAAGCTCTTTGGCCCTCTCAAAGATTTCATATTGTTTTCTTGTTGGTTTTAGTTGATGGAAAGACATTTAGTTTTTAATGTCAGTGTTGCTTCTGTAGACGAATTACATGAGCGTCCACTTGAGATTAATATAATGATGGCCTGTACATTGTAAATCATGTGTAATGTACTGTATAATTGATTTCTGTAATTGTTTGTGTGTTGGTTTTGGCTGTTTCTTGCTGTAGATGTAGTGGAGGTCACCTCTAACTCTCCTACGTATCTGATGCCAGACTCAGAGAATCGTGACACAGCACCGATTAACGTCGCCACTCAGGTCACAGGTCAGTGGCTACAGGCACACCGTGGAATTCCGTCATCCTGTCAAACCATCACAACTAAAACTTACTTGCAGTGGTCAATTCCATCTATTTTTTTGGAGCAGTAAACACATTGGATCTACAGAATATCAAGCAGTAGGGTGAACAGATATTGTGTGCTAAATGGACACAAATAGGAATGCTTGCCAGAAATATTCACAGGGAATCAGGATGCATTGATCAGGACTTGGATCCCACAGGATGCAACAAAAAGTTCCTAAGTACCAGCGGGAGGTTTTTACGTTCATGTGGGTGAAAGCAATCCGTTATATACCATCCAGAACAACGAAAGGCAATGAATGTGCTATGCTACAAAATGCATTTAAATTAGGCTACTAGTTTGTTTATGTTTTGATATTTTGGGGAATAGAGCCCACTAAATTCATTAGAAAATGTCACAGGTAGTACAGACAAAATGATGTGTTAAAAAGCAGTCCTGCTCTTTTATCTAGTTGATTCCAATTATTCATTAATTATACCAATTTGATTGATGTAGCTGAGGTTCAGGAAATTTCAGGGCCAGAATTCACAGACCATGACATGGCAGTACTGGCATTTCTACCTACTGTATAGGGTTTTTTCAGTGGGTTCCATCCTTTCTTCAACATACTTGCAATGTTAGTGAATGAATAAATGAATGATTCAGGCTTTGGGAATGCTTACGTTGGGTTTAAATATGAATACAGTATTTAGGGCATTAAACAGTTACAGATAAAAGCATTGTTTAAGAACTCTTTAAAGCAGAAAGAACTTTATTTTCCAAGTAAGTTTTCACTTAAACGGCATTTGATCAGAGTAAAGAAGCAGATAAAAGGATCAATTAGATGAATATATAAAGACAACTATGTGAATATAAATTTGTAAATATATAGATTAAAGTAAACATTGTGTCGTGTCTAGAATTAGACAGATATTGTATTACACAGACTTAATAGATTGGTTGCACTTAGCTGTGATGATACGGTTCAGTATGTCAGCAGTGTCTGTGCTGGTGTTTATGGATTTTTATTAAGGAAATTCAATTGAGGAAACTCCATGTCTCTATGTCTAACAGTTTTTGCTTTTATAGTCCAGTATATAGAGGTGAAGCAGTGACAATATTATATGCTTTTTTTCTTCTTGTGTAAATGTTGGTGATGGAGGCCAGATCACAGCCTGTGATCTCTGCAGATCAAGTGACACATTTTTTCATGTCATTGTTACTCTTTTGTTAGCGAGAAGTCATACCAGCTCCTCCTAAACAAGGCTGATCTTCTAGAGCTTTTTAAATGTTAAAAAAATGTGTTTTGTGCTTTCACTCTCCCTTAAATGTTGTTCATATTAAAAGGTATTTCTTGACTTTCAAGAACTTAAGCTAGCCACAAATAATCTGCAGCCAACTCCTTAGCTCAGTTAGTTTGCTTGCGGTAGTGGCTTGGTTTGAGTTTGTTCCACAGGTCCAGTTTCCTAAGAACAAAGTAAGCATTGTGTAGGTTGTTTTCCCCATTTTACCTAGCCAAGCTCCATCTATTGAACCCTGCTCAGTGGGTGATGAGGCAAACAGTCAAAGCAAATGTGCTGTTTGGAATCAGTATAACACAATTAGAGTAAAGAATAAACTCCAGATTGGGCAATCAATATCAGATTGGATGCTGAATTGCTGAACTTTGAGAAAATGATCTTCCAAGTCTGCGTTTAGAAAAAGAGTGGGGGGGAAAAGGGAAGTCAAAAGCCTTGCGTTAAAGTCTTATCACAGCAGATGGGTTATGTCAGACCACTGGGAGAAGCCCTCTGGCCTGGCATGAATTTAACGCTAAATGAGTAAAGGAACAGCCCTCAGTTTTATAGAAGCAGATGGCCACCTTTTAGAGTGCTACACCACCGTAAAAAACGTGATCTTGTACCTAAGCCTGCACTGTAAAACCTGCTTCTGTGTCCATACTGAGCAAGATTTTCCAGAGCTATATATGTGTCTGCTGACTTAGAGACTGCTAGTATAAGGTGTGACATTTCTAACTACAACAGAAATGCCAGTGTCTTTTCACTTTAGGTGGTAGGTTTTTATTTTTCCAATTTTGAGCTCCTCAAATGGTATGACTCATGACAGGATTTACTGAGATCCAAAATAACAAGTGTATTCATTAAGTTGAACACAAAGTGTTGTGAGCAATCTGTGCTTGTGAGTTGGATGTACAACCCAACTCACATTTTATGTAAATAAAAACAAATCTCATAAACCCATATGTTATTCACAATAGAACATAGAAAACATCAAATGTTTAAAAAATAAGGTCATTTTGAATTTGATGGATGTAACATAACTTAAAAAGATGAGACGTGGGCGACAAAAGGCTGGAAAAGTAGGTGTTACTAAAAAGAAACAGCTGGAGGAATGTTTTTCAACTAATTAGGTTAATTGGCAACAGGTCAATAACATAATTGGATGTAAAAAGACTATCTTAGAGAGGCAGAGGCTCTCAGAAGTAAAGATGGTATGGAATCTGGATGGAAGCATATGTTGCTGTACCTGTATATACTTTTCAGCATTGATGGTACCTTTTCTAGATGTGCAAGCTGCCCATTCCATAGACACTAATGTACCCACATACCATCAAAGTTGCAGGCTTTTGAACTGAGCATTGATAAAAACCGGATGGTCCCCCTCCTCTTTAGTTCTCCTGAGTTTAGAAGACACGCCGTTCATGGTTTCCAAAAAGAGTTGCAAATTTCGATTAGTCTGACAACAGTTTTCCACATTGCCTCAGTTAATTTTAAATGAGCTTTGGCCCAGAGAAGATGGCGACGTTTCTGGATCATGTTCACATATGGCTTCTTCATTGGATGATAGAGCTTTATCCAGCATTTGTGTATGGCACATCGAACTGTGTTCACATACAATGAGTTCTACAGGTGTTTCTGTTTCTCTAGATTCTCAAAATCCTTCGATGATATTATGTACTGTAGATCAGTGGTCCCCAACCCCCGGGCCGCGGACCGGTACCGGTCCGTGGATCAATCGGTACAGGGCCGCACAAAAATAATAAAATATTTCCGTTATATTTATTATCTGAGTCTGAACGATAAACCTTTTATTTTGGAAATGACCGGACTCTCTCGGTTACGTCTTGCGCACCGACATTGAACGCGCAAGCGAGCAAAATGAGCACCCCAAATCCCCCCCTCCCGGGCCGCAGTGAAATTGTCAAGCGTTCACCGGTCCGCGGTGATAAAAAGGTTGGGGACCACTGCTGTAGATGATGAGACATTAATAGTTTTCCCAATTTTATGTTGATGAATATTATACTGAAATTGTTCCACAAATTGTAGGTGCAGTTTTTCGCACATTGGTGAACCTCTGCGCATCTTTACTAAGATACTTTTTTTTTTTTTTTTTTTTTTACATCCAATCATGTGACTGACCTGTTGCCAATTAACCACCAGCTGTTTCTTTTTAGTAACACTTACCTTTCCAGCCTTTGGTTGCCCGTCCCATCTTTTTTGAGATGTGTTTCAGCTATCAAATTCAAAATTACCTTATTTTTTTCTTAAAATTGTAAATTTACTCAGTTTAAACATTTGATATGTTTTTTTGTGAATAACATATGTTTATGAGATTTGCAAATCATTGCATTCTGTTTTTATTTCCATTTTACACTGTGTCCCAACTTTTTTGGAATCTGGGTTGTAATATTCAATTAAATATCTGCATTTGACATTTTGCAGATATTTAATTTCTTGTATTTATACGTGTAGCCAAGCCAGTTATTCATTATCCTGTTCAATCTCTTTTTACAGACATCGACAAGTGTTCGCTGACTCCGACAATCTGTGGTCCAGGCCAGTGTGTGTCAGTGCAGACAGGCTACACCTGTCACTGTGACCCAGGCTACACCCTCAATGCTCTGCAAACCACCTGCATAGGTAAGACCGTTAATGACCACCAGATGAGAGTTGGACTCCCATTCCTATTAGATGAAAAGTCCTTACCATGGAGCGTTTCTCAATGCTACGCAAGGTGTAGTTATATATTAGACATACTCTCAGCCTCAGATGCTCCACCAGTAGGATACAAAGTGCCTGGTATCTTTGTATACTTTTCTGGTGAAACACTTCAGAATATTTAAGACTGTAATCTCATTGGCTTTGTCTTTCTATATGCAATTCAGTGTACTGGAACAATCTATATAGTGGCTAGACTGAAAAGAGTTCATGAAATCTCATTTTTATAAGTTAATAAACAGTTGGAAGCAGGAAATGACCCAAAACAGTCAATGATTACTGTAAAAATAGGTGCTTCTTGGCTACATTTACTGACAAAATGTATCAGACACATTTGCAATTTGTAGCTGTTTGTTTGGGAGACTAAATTAGATGTGACTCCTTAAAGCAACAATTCTAATATTTTGGATGAGTAAATTCTGCTAATTTGCTTGCCACGGATTATGAGAAGTCTTGACTGTCATGCCCATTTCGATACTGTGAAGCAAAACAAAAAGAATAAAGAGAACACAAATAAACAATAACAGGGAATACAGTATAAATTTTGTTAAACCTTTCAGCTGCTACAGTTTCTTATGGAAGTTCAAAAGATGGATTAAATAATCCGCAGCTTTATAACTATAATTCCCATAGCTGCTCCACAAGAAATAATGTGTCAATGTGTTGCTTCGTAATATGAAACAGCCTTTAGAATGGAAATTAAGGGTGCTTTTCTGATGTAGCCATTCCTCTATGAGCAGAATCTTCATGCCATAATACACCACTAGCAAACGTCTCAGAACTCCTGAGCAAAAGGAAATATGATTTTTGTTGAGGTGTCATGTGATATCTAACAGTGGAGCAGGAGACAACCAGATGACTGCCAGACTGCTGTCAAATGTAACTCCATACACATCTTAGTGTCCAATTTAAGCCTCAATTTGGATGATCTTTCCAGATCAGCCTCAGAGAGAGCTTAACTTTCACGTTTACTTGAGCTGTGTCATACATATGCAGTTCAGAACGGTGGACAGTGAGGCCATTGTTTACATAGTGCTACCCATCTCAGCATGAGCTGCTGCATATATGATGACATATGACAT
>JAOUWY010000002.1:20855317-20866661 GCA_025728095.1 Prietella phreatophila
TATATGAGATATGTCTTGTATCTAATGTGATGTTTGTCTTATTCAGATGTGAATGAATGTTTGAATGACCCGTGCAGAGGAAAGGGCCACTGTGTGAACACTTTTGGCTCCTACACCTGCCAGTGTTTCCTGGGCTACAGTCTGCTTATGACACAAAACAGAAAACTTTGTCAAGGTGAACCAGCTGTGTTTCTGGATAGTGAAGTTCTTGGAAATATGAAATGCAAAAGCATTTCCGTTTATCATTAACTAGTATAGATTATTCTGTAACTATAGTGGAACTAATGTGACATGGGAAAGTAAGTCTGAACCCACCACTGTGTGTTGGGAGTTTAAGAGGTTAAGTTTTGCTCTCTGTTCCTCTCTTTTTCTCATTACACAGACATAAATGAGTGTGCCATGCCAAACAAATGTCCCAGTGGCCAATGTATAAACACTGAGGGATCCTTTAGGTGTGAATGCAGAAGTGGCTTCACCAAGAACCAGAGAGAAGAGTGTGAAGGTACAATGATGATCATTATAACTGATTAATATTTGTGTTTTGTTGTTGTTGTTGCTTTGTTAATGTTGCTAATATCCTATTGAAACTGGGGCTGTCATGAATAGCCTCTTAAATATTTCACTTTGGTGTAAAATGAAAACTATAAAGGGAGAACCTATGTATGTTTTAGATTGTAAATGGGCATAGTCTTTTAAGCACTTGCAGAGTTTTCATGAACCTTCATAGGGCACTATGCACACAAATTCACATTCACACCTAGTGGCAGTTTAAAGCTGCTTTATACTTGATGGTAACTATGTGTATGCAAGATGGCCGCTGCATGTATCCTGCCATCATTTGATGCGTCACTTGTGCACGTCCTCAGAAATTAACATGTCTGTATGGTAATACAGTTAATGGGGAAAAACATGTCTACATTGTGCAAAACTAACATAAATAGTGTAGGCAGTATACCATCATGTGACACTGCGTCTGCAACTGAATAAACACAATGACGCTGTGTCTCAAATCACCTGCTTATCTACTCTCAAGATTGTAATTGTGCTTGAATTCTGGATTTTCTATATTAGAGAATATTTTTGATTGTACTGTGAGGGGTGTTTGATTTGGGATGTAACTCATGACAACAATCAGGCCAACAGCAGAAAGTTTTAAAGAGAAACGGAGCTTACCAGTGTGGTTAACATTATTGAGCATGAAATTGCTAAACATTACACTTTGAATTGGAAACCAGATGGACAAAGGTGTTTTGGCTCTGACGTGCCATCTAGTGGACTCCACTTTTAATCCACCAGATGTCTATAATATATGCGATTGAGTATGTGAACAATGTAGCTCACATAGCTGCTGCGCATGCTCATGTACGTATACTTAAGTACACTGTATTTGCGCCTTTAGAGTCACCAGTCCACCTACCAGCATGTTTTTGGGAGGTGAGAGGAAACCAGAGTACCTGCAAAACTTCAGACAGACAGTAACCCAAACTCTGGATTGACCCGTCTAACTACAGACATGACTTTTTTTTTTTACACAATAGTTATAAAGGCATTGTAGCATATTAGCTGCAAGCATAGCAAACTATTCAAAAGTATGTCATCAGTAAGAGGTTTAACACATTTACATTTTTAATTGAGCTAGTTTGCTTTTCAGATTTCAGGGAACTATAATTTAATAAAGGAAACACAAAATGTTTCTTTGACACTTTGATAAAATTAATGATATTTTGTATTTGCAAAGTTCAAAGCAGTTCATGGATCTTATGAGGGCAAGTGAACATATTAATTGTTCAGGGCTTAAACGTTCTCGGCGTTTGGATATAATGTTCTTCACTACAGAAATTGCACTCTTAAGGAATGGGGGTATGCATGCTACAAAGGAAAGATTTGGCAAATCACAGCAAATATTGAGAACCAGCATGCAATGGATTTCTACCACACCAGGGGAATTCTCTTTCATGGCAATGGGCTTGTTCCCAAAAAATGCAAGTAGCTAATTTTGTATAACTTGGTTGCACTGTTGATCCTGCTGCTTGTGCTGGATTTGTGTTGGAATGTGACCCAAGTAAACTGTTAGGAAAGAATGAAGCTCTCTTTGCTGGGGGTAAGTGCTATAGTAACATCGCTAAATCTTGGATTTAGAACTCAAGCAGCACTGGCTTGGAGTGACTGCAATGGAACTGGTCACAATTTTTACTCTGCATTGTCTTCTCACCAGTGGATGAAGTGCAGAGAAAGCACATGCTATACTTGGTACAGGTATTTCAGTGGTACACACAAAGGTTCAGACCCCGTGAGGTGACAAGGATGGCTGTGGCTCAGGTGGTAGAGCTGTTTGTCCACTAATCATAGGGTTGGTGGTTCAATTCATGGCCCACATGCCAAAGTGTCCTTGGGCATGACACTGAACCCTGATGTTCCCGATGGCAAGTTAGTGCCTCACATGTATGTGTGAATGGGCAAATGTGAAACAGTGTAAAGAACTTTGCAGAATTGCTAAGGTTAAAAGACGCTATATAAGTGCAGACCATTTACCGTTTTTAATAAGGCTTGGCCACAAAGTAATATATTGAGGCGACATAGTACTTAACCCGTGGCAAAGATTGCATTTTAAAATGAGTCAGCCACAGAGAACTCGATTAAATTAAAACATTGTGACCACAGGATCCTAAACATGGAGATGACAATATTAAACTTTAGTTTTGGAGTGACACATACCAACATTCTGGATACCATTAGCCTACATAAACTTAAACAAATTCTCAAAGTGAATGCAATTACCCCAAAAATTATTAACTTGGGGCCATGTATTAAGAATGACATTCCATAACATATTAAACTATGGGCTCAAGTTAAACTATTTGTGGCCATGACTTTGGTATCTCATGGACACAACATAATAATTTGTGGCCACATGATACTTTGTTTTTGGCTTCAAAATATTATCTCTTGGCCTCAATATATTAATTCATTGCCACGCCTTAACCACCATGTCACCACAGCAGCTCTGTACAAGGGAGTAAATAGTTTGGTATCTAGTTTTCAAATGAGAAACCACAACATTATTAACTATATCTGCTTTTTGTAGAAGTACATTCACTCTAGAACAAATTATGGTACAGTTATAAGACGTACACTTGTAAGATAGGACTGTATGCCAGTGGTCTAATTCTGTCTCAACAACTCATTGCATTGAGTTTTATCCTGTAGTCACACTTGCCTGGAATATGTATATTGGTTTATTAGAGGATTTTTAAAAATTATTATTATTATTATTATTTAAAAGATAAGTGCAGCCTGCATGGGGAAGATCTACAGCCAAGTGTAGGGATCCTTAGCCAAAAGCCAAATAATTCTAGTCAAAAGACATTCCATTAATTAGTCTGGACAGTATATTTATCCCGATGTTGACTTACCTTGTAGCATCCAGTGCATCAAGCAAACCTTTATTCATTTATATTCAGTAAGCACTTAATCCTGATCATTGTCACAGTAGATCCAGAGCCTGGAACCGAGATGTAAATACACCCTGGATGGGATGCCAGATCAGACACATTCCTACCTATGGGTAATTTAGAGTATCCAATCTATCAACCAACATGTTTTGAGACACGATTAAGATATTCACTTCCCGAAAACAGTTTATGCTTAAGGTTCACACTTGCTTCAATGAATAATCTCACCTGTATACTATATGTAGATTTAAGAACTGCTGCTGTGATTATAAGCACTGCTGATCCCAGGACTCGTATTCACTACATTCACTACATTCATTTTTCTTTACTTTTCTTCAGTTCTATACTGTAATTATTTATAATCCCACTATCCAGTGAGACTCAGATGGACAACATCCTTTTCAGGCTGGTTCCTATCAATGTTTTTTTCTCATGTCATCTCAGGGAGGTTTTCTTGCCACTGTTGACTCTGGTTTGTTCATAATGGATCTCAATCTACATCTGGATTTCACTAAAGATGCTTCTTTGTGATAGTATCTATTGTTAAAGGCTCTATGCACACTGAAAATTTCCTTCAGATTTAAAGTGACATGCTCCCAAATAACTGACACTTTGTCTTGTCTCTTTTATTGCCCCATCCATGGTTTGTCACATTTAATCAAAACCTCTTATGAGTTTTATTTATTTGTATTTATGTATTTATTTGAACCAGTGGATCGTGGCAGCCCTAGTTGAAATTGTTATGCTAAAATGTTATTGAAATTTGTATATAAATTGTGATCTACTATTTAAGAAATAATGTTCATCTTGCCAGACCTTCAAATTGAGCAGTATTATGAAGTCTGAATTGTATTTGCTGCCTGGGATTCCCCAAAAATCTAACAACAAAACAATGACTGTATTTTCTCTCAGCCTTAACCAAAGGAAAAATAAGGTATTTGGTGGATTATAAGTAGTTTACATTTTTAGTGTGTTTGTATTATGTGTGTGAGTAAGTGATATTTGTGGTTGAATTTTTTTTTTATGATGCATGTGTATCTTCGTATTATGTATTTATGTTAGATGGTTTCTGTTTGTTTCTTTGTGATCATTCTCTAGAACAGCTGATTAGCTCACCTAATCTAATCAAGTTGTGTGAATGTGTTTGTTGAAATTGAATCCCCCCTCCCTTCTCCCTCTGCACTACAGATGTGGATGAGTGCAGGAGCCCCGGTGTCTGCCCCGGTGGTAAATGTGTGAACACACACGGCTCATTCAAGTGCCAAGCATGTGGCCCTGGATTCAGGCCTGACGCTGGGAGATGTCTGGGTAAGAGGCTCCATCTGGGTTTTCCGTATTTCATTTTATGATTGTGTAATAATAATATTATTCCCTCAATCTGGCATGGGCTGGAAGCGTAGACTTGGTTTTGGCAGTGTTCCGCATGACTTAAGGGGCATGGCGACAGTGTCTACCCCCTTTAAGTGTTGACAGTCTATTTGTTTCAGAATTGCCATGAAGTGATTGATTTCATGTGCCAACTTCAATGCTAAATTATTTTATCTCAAAGCAGTTGAGGAATCAACACTGACTATTTAATTAAACATAATTAAACTCAGTAACTCTATGAAATCTGTGCCATTTCTACACATGACCTTATATCAACTTGTTAGATATAATGGATGTTAAAGAAAGCATATAGCAACTTGTGGCAGTTAAACCTCATTATGTGGGTGTTTTTATAGCGTTTGAATGTTGGGCATCTTCTGACAGAGGCACATCCAGCTCTTTTCCTCAGCTTTCATCCCTCACATATTTTTATCTAATCTCTATCCACTCTCGCGCTCACTAAGTTCAACCCAGAGAGTTCCACCCACACTCTTTAAACACTTTGTCTTATTATTATGGATCTATTGCTGCTGTAAAAGATTGTTTACAATACTTCAGTTTGGGAGAGTCAAAATATTTCTTTCTTGGCCATAGCCTTAAACAAACAGAATGTTATTTTTGGACAGTTCTGGATGCTGCAGCAATTCCCAGTGGGGAAAGGCTCATTTTCAGAAGTTTGAGGATGGGAGGACCGAGCTAGACCACTGTGGCAAGAGGTCATCAGACTGCATATTACTCCCTGCACATTATCTCTGTTTGGTGTAGCTCATGATATAGCTTTTTAAAATGACATAGTATTTTTATGGCATTTCAGTGAAAGATTGGACACTGGAGAGAATATTAGTAATACTACAAATATGAGGAAATAACAAGGATTTTAATGCTAGTAGTCAAAGCAAGTGTACGTGAGTGTGGTTTCAGAAACAAGGTACCAAACCTTATGATTTATTATTACTGCACTTTTGCAGTTTGGACTACACCTTTTACTTTATCTTAGCAAAGTGACTACAGTGTACCTTTAGAAGTACAATCCTTGGGTTAAGATTTTATTATGTACCCTAAATGAGTTGTAAGGGTTTACTAAATTCACTTTTTCAGGTTAAATATGCTTTTAATCGAAATAGAATTTTCTATATTTCTACATAAATTTGGTCTAAAACATCATCAGATAAAGAGAACCCAATTAAACAAATGAGACAAAAATGTAATACCTGGTCATTTATTTATTGAGGAAAATGATTCAATATTTCTTCTGTGAGCGTCAAAAGTATGTGAACCTTTGCTTTCAGTATCTGGTGTGACCCCCTTGTGCAGCAATAACTGCAACTAAACATTTCCAGTAACTGTTGATCAGTCCTGCACATCGGCTTGGAGGAATTTCAGCCCGTTCCCCAGTACAGAACAGATTCAACTCTGGGATGTTGATGCTTTTCCTCAGATGAACTGCTTCAGGTCTTTCCAAAGCACTGCTATTGCATTAAGGTCAGGACTTTGATTTGGCAATTCCAAAACATTAATTTTATTATTTTTTAACCATTTTTGATAGAAGACTTATGTGCTTAGGGTTGTTGTCTTGCTGCATGACCCGCTTTCTCCTGAGATTCAGTTCATGTTATGAGATTCTCGTGAGATTCAGTTCTGATATTTTCCTTTAGACTTCGCTGATTTAATTCAGAATTCATTGTTCCATCAATAATGGCAAGTCGCCCTGGCCCAGATGCAGCAAAACAGACCCAAACCATGATCCTATCACCACCATGTGTCACAGATAGGATCTTATGCTAGAATGCAGTGTTGTCTTTTCTACTAACATAATGCTTTTAAATGCATTTAAACCAAAATGTTATATTTTGGACTGATCCATCCACAAAACATTTTTCCAATAGTTTTCTAGGTTGTCCACACGATCTTTAGCAAACTGCAGACAGCCAGCAATGTTCTTTTTGGAGAGCAGTGGTTTTCTCCTTGTAACCCTGCCATGCACACCATTGTTGTTCAGTGTTCTCCTGATGGTGGACTCATGAACATTAACATTACCCAATGCGAGAGAAGCCTTTAGTTGCTTAGAAGTTACCCTGGGATATAAAAAGTCTACACAACACTGTTAAAAAGGCTCAATCATGTTCAGAACCTTTTACACCTTTATTGTGAAATTGCAACATATAAATTTCAAATGACAAACACCCAAAATGTTTTTGGGGAAAAAAGAAAAACTAAAAACTTCCAATACCCAGTGTGCACACCCTTTTATAACTGGGAATGTCGCAGTGTACAGAATCAACCAATCACATTCAGTCTCATGTTGAATTATAATTAATGTAGACCTGTCATCAATTAATATGGCTGATTATCCCCAAATAAAGTACAGCTGTTCCTCTAGGATTTTCCTGACATCTTGGTGACATCCAAATGGAAAAGATATTGGCCGCAAAGAGTTTACAAAGCAGGGACGGGATCTCATTGTTAAAAAATATCAATCAGGAGAGGGTTAGCAACAAGTGGAGAATATATGTCAGGACAGTAAATCTACTAAGAACAGAAAATGAGAAAAGCAGGAGAAAACTGGTCAGGGAGGCTTTCATGAGCTACAGCAACCGTGTAAGAACTGCAGCAATTTCTGGCAAGTACTGTTGTTCCCTACATGTGACAACAATCTCCTGAATTCTTTATACAGTATCTCTGGGCTATGGAGTAGGATGGCAAGACAGAAGCCTTTTTTAAAACAAAAATAAATACAAAATACATCTCTGAATACCATGTGACACTTAAAATGGAGAGGAATTTCACCTTTCAGCATTTCAATAACCCAAAGAAAACCTCCAAATCAATAAAGCAATGGCTTCACCAAAGTTCAAGGCTTTGGAATGAGTCCAGACCTAAATCCAAAAATCTGCGGGGTGACCTGAAGAGGGCTGTGCACAGGAGATGCCCAGCCTATTTGACAGAGTTAGAATGCAAGGAAGAATGGCAAAATATTGCTTAGTTAAGATGTGCCAAACTAAAAAAATCTAAAGTTGCTTCAATTAAGCAGTATTAGTTTAGGGGTGTGCACACTTATACAACCAGGTTATTGTACATATTTACCCCCCCCACACACACTAAAAAAATTATTCTTTATCTCTTTGTGAAGACTTGTTCATTGATAATGTGTGTTTCAGAGCCTCAGTTTCCTGTGTTTTTAGTTCCTCTTCCTGGTTTTGATCCTTGCCTGTTCTCATGGTTTTATTATGGTTTACCTTGCCAAATTAACGAGACAAAGAATTTACGCATTTGCATCTTGCATCCTCTAACCACACATTACATTAAGGCAGTATATCCAAACTGGTCCTGAAAGGGTCTAGGTGTTTGCTGCTTTCCAGCTCCAAACACACCTGTACTTAGCTATCAAGAGCATTAATGTGCAGTCTGTAGGTTGCCAAACACCAGGTTGGGAAATCCTACATGAGGGCTGCCAATGACAGAATTCTATACTCACAGTTGTACTTATTTCTGATAGTTATGTTCCAGCTTGGGGAGTAAGGGAATACATGTAACAGTGTTAGGTAATCAGAGACAGAAAACTGGTAACTGTAATCCATTAAAGTTATGTCCAAAAAAATGGGAATACCATCAGGATTACAATTTTTTTCATTTAAAACCAAAGAAATGAATCTTTTGACATAACACAATATAGACAGTTGCTTGATTATAATTCTGGTTCTCTCTTTCCAGCCGTTGGTCAGGTGAGCAATCTCTTGTTGCATGCGCAAATAAATTTTACGCAAATTATTCTCTGAAATGCCTTTGTTAGGGTGACGATACGTCTTCTTTTTCAGACCTTAAAAAAAGCGTGATGCTAATAATGCTAATAGTGTGTCTTTTTCAGTGTATTAAAATCTGCATTCATAGTAACACTGTTTTGAACGCTATTAAGACACGAAAAAAAGGTGTCCTCTTTTTGGAAAACCAGAATATGGACACCTGAACTTTTGTGATGTAATGTTACCCAGATCAGGGACAGTGATCTTTTATTTATTTATTTATCTATTTATTTATTTAATTTAAACAAATCCAAACATGTTTTAAGCTCTATAATAAACTCAAAATAAAAAATATTTTAGATCATATAGCTTTACTCTTGACTTTATTCACATATGTGACCTTGACGTAATCCAAAAGTAATCAGATTACATTACTTTCATATTGTGATACCTGGATTACGTTACTGATGACATTTTTTATGAAGTCGTTTGTAACTGTAATGGAATACATGTTTAAAGTAACCCTCATAACCCTGGTTATTTTAAAGATATTGTTTTTATCTGTGTTGTGTGTAGCCGAGGGCAATGCCTGTCCCTTTTGTACAAACTGTGCCGTTGTTTCTATTCCCCAGTCATAAGGTCTGATGTGTTAGGGAAGACAGGGAGTGTATTGTAGTCCACAAGCACTACTGAACACTTCTACACACACACTCACACATAAGCAGAAACAGAACCTTTGGCTAAAAGCATGGTTTGAGTACATATTTGAAGATGGAACTCAAAACACCACATGACTGTTCGGCCAATTACTGGATTCTTTTCAGTCACATGACTCAAAGGTTTAAAAAGAGGCGGTTTTTGGAAAGCCTTTAAATACAATATAAATTCAAGTTCCTTTCATCTTTCTCGCAATCTTAGCTTTTTTCTGTATATTTCTGTCTGTCCCTATAGGGAAGTTTTATTGCAAGCAGCACTACGGATACAGGATGGCGGGAATGGCTCAGAGGAAGAGACCAGCTCCAATCACAGTTCCTCCTCATGCTACACAGGTACTGCTGTCTCTCACTCTAGTCACGGTGGACACGCATTCCATAACTGAGTATTTTTGATCATTTGTTTGATATTTTCCATTTTTAAAAGTGTGGAGACCCCTGATTCAATCACCAGTTGATTGCCAGCTTTAACACGTGTGCTAATAATAAAAACTGGAACTGGGGAGGGCACACGGAGGTTTAGTGCTTAGCACGGTCGTATCACACCTTCAGGTTTGGGGTTCGCTGCCCCGTGTGTGTGTGTGTGTGTGTGTGTGTGTGTGTGTGTGTGTGTGTGGAGTTTGCATGTTCTCACCGTGCTGCAGAGGTTTCCTCCAAGTACTCTGGTTTCCTCCCCCAGTCCAAAGACATGCTTGGTAGGCTGATTAGCATGTCCAAAGTGTCAATAGTGTATGAATGGGTGTGTGAGTGTGTATGTGATTGTGTACTGCGATGGATTGTCACCCTGTCCAGGGTGTACCCCGCCTTGTGCCCCATGCTCCCTGGGATAGGCTCCAGGTTCCCTGCAACCCTGAAGGATAAGTGGTATAGAAAACGGATGGAAGGAACTGGGGAGCCCTGGTTTATGGTCTTCCCTTTTCTGATTCATTTAGATGAGGTAAAATTGGGGGACATGGTGGCTTAGTGGTAAGCATGTTTTTCTCGCACTTCCAGGGTTGGGGGTTCAATTCCTGACACCTCCCTGTCTGTGTGGAGTTTGCATGTTCTTGCCGTGCTTCCTCTCCCAGTTCAAAGACATGCGTTGTAGGCTGATTGACATCTCTAAATTGTCCATAGTGTATGAATGTGTGTGTGAGTGTGCCGTGCGATGGGTTGACACCATGTCCAGGGTTCTCTGAGTTCCCTGGGATAGGCTCCAGGCTCCCAGCAACCATGTGTAGGATAAGTGGTATAGATAATGGATGGATGGATATCAAGTTGAAGCACATAATCCATGTATTGTTTTATCCAGACTTAAGAGACAAGCAAGATCTTTTCAATTCTATTTTTTTTTTTGGTATTGGCAGTATGATGATTGATGTGATAATGTGGGATTAGATACAGTAAGCATGTGTAATGCAGTGGTAATCTGGCTTTTTATGGTCATATGCACCTTAAATTTCTATACAAAACAACAAAACAAAGAAGTCTTTTCCCATGTAAATTCATATTCTAAATAATCGTCATTATATTTATTGTCTTTGTCATTTAAAAATGGGGGAAAAAAAGATTTTCTTCATTTCTTCATGACTGTCTTTCTTGTCTATCTATCTATCTATCTGTCTGTCTGTCTGTCTGTCCCTCTGTTTGTCTGTCTATATGTCATGTCTATTTATTTACCATGATGTCATCTACCATGTCTGTCTGTCTATTTACCTATTTATGATAACGTGGACATTTCTTTATGATTATTTTTAAAATAAAATATTTACAGTATAGCACACAATAATGTATACTATACCCATATTATACACAAAATATGTATACAATTTGTGAATACGTTATTATTATTATTTTATATATTATATAATATTTTCTAACTTTTTTTGAAAGTCTAAAATAATTATTCAAAGAGTTGAACATGGTTCGGATACAGCTGTTGTAATCCCTGAGCTCTGCATGCACTGCATTTTACCACAAATCATACCACAAAACACTACCTATTTATGGTAATCTGTGTGTGTTTGTGTGTGTGTGTGTGTGTGTGTGTGTGTGTGTGTGTGTGTGTGTGTGTGTGTGTGTGTGTGTGTGT
>JAOUWY010000002.1:20955917-20968650 GCA_025728095.1 Prietella phreatophila
CATCCACTGACTGTGATTAAAAGCAAGTTGAATTTTGAGCAAAGCACAATGAAACACAGGCCTGAGCCCTGACCACCCACACTCCAGCCATCCTCATGCATTTCTTCAAGCTTTTTGCAGCACTGCATGGCAACAGTTTCAGTGTAAGCAACACATTTCTCTTTCTCTCTCTGTAGTCATGTCTGGGAGCAGGGTAACCCAAGGCCTCAATTTTGACCCTGTAAATATTTAGGAAGGCTACTCATAGCTGTAAACCCCATTGTCTATTGTCGGACTTGCAGTAGACCATTCAACTCCAGCCGTCCGATCCCATAATGCAACGAGCAAGGGGGCAATTCAGTGTTCCCTCTCCCCTCAACGGGCTTTAGATGTACTTTATTCTTCACAAAAAGGAGACGCGCCCATTTTTACAGTAACAGCTGCTGTTCTGCGTGTGCGTTCGTGTAGCGACGGAGCAGGACACGTCGTGATTTATCGGGATTTTTTCACAAGAGTTCAGTGAAACCAGTTCAGAACAGTTTGCAGCACTGACCACAACCCGGAGGGGGTCTCGTCCTGTTCTGCAGCGCGGCGCGGGTAGCCGTCTCAAACACCTCCCGCACGCCTTCTTTAGTCTTAGCTGAACACTCCAGATAGTCGTAGGCACCGATGCGCAAAGCCATGGCGCGCCCGTCCTCACCCTTCACCGGCTCCTGCTTCATGCGCGCCAGCTCGTTGCGCACGTTCTCATCGTTGCGCAAGTCATTCTTGTTGGCCACCAGTATGATGGGCACGTTAGGACAGAAGTGCTTGACCTCGGGAACCCACTTCTCAGGGATGTTCTCCAGCGAGTCAGGGCTGTCCACAGAGAAGCACATGAGTATGACGTCTGTGTCCGGATAGGAGAGAGGTCGGAGCCGGTCGTAATCCTCCTGGCCGGCCGTGTCCCACAGCGCCAGCTCCACCTGCTTGCTGTCCACCTCGATGTCCGCTACGTAGTTCTCAAACACCGTGGGCACGTACACCTCGGGGAACTCGTCCTTGCTGAACACGATCAGGAGACACGTCTTGCCGCACGCGCCATCCCCGACCACCACCAGCTTCTTTCGGATAGCAGCCATTGTACTCTTTTCAGTCACTCGTTTGGTTCACACAGAAAAGAAAGCTAGCGTAATCACTATTATAACCTTCCTAGATTTAAATCTAGGCTTCCATTACGCCGCTCTATAATCTACACGGTCACTTCCTCTCCCCAAGTTTGACCACAGCGTTCTCATGAACAGCTGCTGGGCAGAACTTCTTTATAAAGCAACCTCACTGCTTTCTTAATATAGCACTCCAATGGAAAGCGGCACGATGACGTCATGGTTTCAAACACGCGATATGATTGGCTGAGTCGGCAAAGAGGGCGGGGTTTATTTCTTTGCCACGAGGCCTAGAAGTGACCGGCCTCTGGTTTATCTTGCGCATGCGTGTTTGCACGTTAGCCTAAGAAAGGTTCTTAAACAAGACAAACATTTCACAAGAACATTACTTTTATAGATAATATATAATACAACTCATTTATCTTCATTTGATGTAATAATATATTATGCAGTAGCATATTATCTTCATAAAAAATGACAGAGTAATTTAAGTGACGTTTTTATTACATTGCTGCTACATTTTGTTAATTTGTTTTTTTTAAATATTTATTTATTTATTTATTGTCTTTTGTTATTATTCCATTAGTTTGTATTCGTGTTTTGTTATTTTGTAATTATTCCCAGTTAGGTTACATAGATGTGGGGCTTCATGCCCATACAGTATCTTATACCGTATATGATATGGGTGGAGGACCGTGGGGCCCACAAACACAATTTTATCTAGGTAGAACTCCCTAGCTACGGCCCTGTGTGTGTGCGTGTATGTGTGTGTGTGTATAAGCGACCCAAGAAAGAAGCTGGAAGAAAACAGAGGGAGCTTACTTTTTGGCTGCTTTTCTTTCTTCAGCAACACAAATTCCCGTCGAGAATTAGAAATCTCGTGAGATGTTAGACCAAGGAGACATCCATCTTAGCGATGACGCTGTGGACAATGAATGGACTACGCCCTGTGACTGTGACGGCTATTTACTGCGCCCTGTGACTGTGACGGCTATTGACTGCGCTTGTAGGACATGTGTTGGAGTTTCAGAGGGTCTTGTTGTCATAACAAACGGTGGCAATGACATAACAAATGTTCTTTATCATTATAAGCTTGTCAGCACAGACGTAATGTATAGCTAGATTACTTTAAAGTCATAATAACCCTTTACTGGCTAGGAAGTATATCAGCTGATAATAGTAAATGAAATGTAAAATGTAATCTGAGCTGTAGTTGTTTATGAAAGAAAAATTATAAATGTAACAAACCTGAGTTTTATTCTAGTATGTTTCATTGGAATCCTGCTGGGCTTCATAGAAAAGAGGGTAGTGAATGTACTGCATTTAAATTCACAGTTTCTTCCTTGTCTTGGTGTGAGGTGATTTTGTGCTTGATTTTGGTATGATTATTTTGACATCAGCTGTTACAAACAGAAATGTATATATTCTATATAAAATTAAAGAAATTTAATTAGAAATGTTCTTTTACGCCTATTTCTAGTGGTACCATTAATACAGCATGTTATTGATATTTTATAAATTCACAAATGCCCAATTTCTAAGACAAACTGTAAATGCTCAGCATTCAGAATACAGTGGCAATAGAAATATTACAAATAGTTATAAAGGCCCAACGCCGACCAGAGCAAGAAGCTGAAAAGCTCTGCTTCTCAGGCTGATGTCAACGGTTTATACATTTTTGTCAGCTGGTGCTACCTCCAGGAAGAGCTGCAGGAACACTGTGAGTTTGTCAAGGATGCCTGGAAACAGTTTGAAGTGAATGAACGGAAAGTAAATTAAAACACCACTTAGGATGAAGAGGGTCACATATAGGTACTCGAGCTGAGGATTGTCAATGATGGGTGCTAGAACCAGGAACACAGACGCCAGCAGCACCAGGATAGGGATAAAAATGGGTACCTGAGAAAACCATACACAGGCATTATTCTTTCATTCATTTTTCTTCTGATTTTTCTTCATAAACATTATACACAATAACACTTTCACTCAGAGAAACTGTTTATCTTTGTTATAATGAAATATCATTCTCAGAACTACTTTTTAAATAATAGTATTTACTCTCAAAAATATATTATCCATCCATCCATCTACCACTTACTCCTTCAGGGTCACGGGGAACCTGGAACCTATCCCAGGAAGCATCGGGCACAAGGCTGGGTACACCTTGGACAGGGTGCCAGTCCATCGGACACTCACACACCGATTCATACACTATGGACAATTTAGACATGCCAATCAACCTACCATGCATGTCTTTGGACTGAGGGAGGAAACCGGAGTACCCGGAGGAAACCCCCGCAGCACGGGGAGAACATGCAAACTACGCACACAATTGGGAATTGAACCCTGGACCCTGGAGGTGTGAGGCGAGCGTGCTAACCACTAAGCCACCGTGCGCTCCCAAAAATGTATTATATTATTCAAAAATAAATTCAATACAAAAGTGACAGACAGTTGTTGACCTGAACAAATCAAGTAATGGATATATAAATACATGTGCTTAAAAACATTAAACACAATTAAGACCATAAGAAAATGGTTGAAAATAACTGATACTTAATGTATTGGTTCGTTTTTACTTGCTTTCATAACATTTAGCAATATTGGGTAAAGTCTAAGGTCTCCATTAAGTATTGTATAAAATTATCTCAAACATTTATGTTATCTCATTTATATTATAGTATCAGTGGAAAACAGCAAACTATGGATATCCACAAATTTATTTTAAAAATTGTTATGGAGAAATTTGTTGTATGTTGGTGAAGAAAGGAAGATATTAAGAAATTGACCACTTTTCAGATGAATACACAACTGAGGCTGTCAGAGATTTGCAGAGACAGACATACTGTAAGTGCAGCAGCCAAAGTCTATGTAGATATATTAAAGGACACACACTCACCTGCCACTTTAATAGGAGCCCTATAATCCTGCACATTCATACAATTATCCAATCAACTAATCATGTTGCAGCATCACAATGCATAAATGCATGCTGACATAGGTCAAGAGCTTTAGTTAATAGTCACATCAAACATCAGAATGGGGAAAGAATGTGATCTCAGTGAATGTGACCATGTCATGGTTGTTCATGGTAAATAGAAGCACAAATAACTGCCCTTTACAACCATGGAGTACAGAAAAGCATCTCAGAATGCACAGCATACCAAACCTTGAAGCAGGTAGATTAAAATAGCAGAAGACCACATTAGGTTCCACACTGGTCATCCACGAACAGCAATCTGAGACTACAGTGGGTACAGGTTCATTAAAACTGGACAGATGAATAGTGGAAAAACATTGGCTAGTCTTTTTCCTATCTTCTACTGTCCAGTTTCAGGGAGTTCTTGGCTGACAGACATGGAGCTCATCTTCTGCTGTTGTAGCCCATTGTTCTTAAGGTTCAACATGTTATGTGTTCTCAGATGCTTTTCTGATCCTCACGGTTGTGAAGAGTTGCTATAGCCTTCCTGTCAGCTCAAACCAGTCTGGGCATTCTCCTCTGACCTCTCTCATCAACAAGACATTTCCATCCACAGATCTGCTGCTCACTGAATGTTTTTGCACCATCCTGTGTAAACTCTAGTATTTGTCATGCTGGAAAAATCCAGATGAGAAGCAGTTTCTTAAACACTAAAAGCAGCCTGTCTGGCACCAGCAAGCATGCCACAGTCTAAGTGCCTAAGAACACTTTCCCCCATTCTCATGCCTGATGTGAACATTAACTGAAGCTCTGCACCCGTATCTGCATAATTTTAGGCATCGTGCTGCTGCCATATGATTGGCTGATTGAATAATTGCATGAATGAGGAGATGTATAGGTGTTCCTTTATGAAGCAGTTATGAGTGTAAATGTGAATGCAAGTATTCTTATAACTTTATTGTTAATAATCTTCTTTAATATACATTGCCTTTAATATACATCCATCTTATATAAGAATGAAAGTATTTTTCATCTATCTCACCTTGTATGCATGTGAAAGATTGGATCTTTTGATTTTGAGATAGAGTAGTCCAGATATCGTAACTCCATAAAAGAACCAGGATGTAAAGCTGAAATTCAGAGTGGAATTAAAGGAACAGGTGATAAATAAAACTGATCATTAAATGCATAGACTAAAATAAAAACTGTTTGCATTGTTGCTGTTTCAAGCTTATGGAGTTTAGCCAAATTTCTTGATATCACTGTATTATTCACATGCAAAACAACTCTTATCATGGACAGACAGCTCTTATCATCATCTTTTTTACCACGTCATATCAAGATCAGTCATATAATTTACACAACATACTGTTGTGTGGTTATATTTTATAGTAAAAAAAATATTGCTCACTAAATTAATATCTTTTAAGAGGCAATATACCTTTTTATCTACGTATATTATATGCCACGTAATATATTTTGTGCCCTTTAAGTGGACATAATAATAAATGTATTTTGCTTGTACTGTCAGTGAAGCTGCAAATGTTTCTTGTTATCCATACCTGAAGAAGTTGATTATTCCCTGGAAGTCTCCAGGAATGAGCACAATGAAAGCGATAATGGTGGTAAAGATGAGAGCTGGAGAGGGCGTGAGGCGTTGCACATGGGCCATGGACAGGATGCTAGGCTGAAATTGCAACAAAACATGAAGGAAGAAACATCATATGATGTAACATCTTAGGTCAGACATTTGAAGTGTACTTGATGCACAAGTTCAAATCAGAAGGTCATTAAGAGGAAAAGATACATATCGTCTATACTAAAATACTACTACTATTAATAATAATAATAATAATAATAATAATAATAATAATAATAATAATAATGTTATTCTTAGTGTATTTTTTAAAATATATACTAAAGTTTTAATTGACTTTTTACTTACCATGTGACCCTCTCGGGCAGCTACAAAGCAAATTCGTACTCCACTGAAGAGTGCTCCATTCAGTGTGCCAAAGGAAGATAATGCTGCTGCAATAGACATCAGCCAGCCCCAGCTGCCCAGCACCTTATTGCTGTTCTCAGAGAAAAGACAGTGATCTTTAGTGGGTCATTTTTTATACATGAATTTCATGCTGTTCCAGAAGTGTTACATACATTATGTTCTGTGAGTGCAAACTGTGATGACCCACCCCCAAGTAACTGCTACAGCACTGGACATCATAATCTCTCTAGGAGTCATGACGACCAGATAACTGATATTGACCAGCAAGTAGAGGATGGTAACCATTGGGATGGCAATCATTAATGCCCGGGGGAGATTTACCTTTCACAAATAGATATAATGTAAAATTAAGTACGGTTATTTGTTGATATTTACAAAATAATCATTCATGCACATCTAGATGTCCCACCAACTTGGATTTCTGTTTCCTCTGGAGCATATCTTTGGTCAACACCCTTTCAACACTTAATACCAAATTGCCTTTGCACTTTGACACCTGTATACTGAATTGATTTGTAATCCCACTATCTGGTCGGGTTTGTATAGACTAGTCACTGCTGTGGGGAGATACCAACTAGTCGGGTAGTGGGGGAAAAAAACAGCAAGGCCGATGATAAATTAAGCAGCTAAATGTACTGAAAAGATTTAAAACTAGATAAAGTCAACATTGAGTACATTGGGAAAGGTCTTTTTAAAAATGCATTTTGCTTTAATGGAATTAATTTCTGTTAATACTATGACTGCAAAATATTCCACTCGGCTAGTGTTGAGTCAAATCAGTGGTGCTGGCCACCTCAAATAGACTGATCCAGAGTTGTTTTCAGATGCCACTGAGGCCAGAGTTAAATATCCCAGTGGTTGCTGTAGATATCACATATTTTCTTCCTCATGTTATTTCAGGTAGTTGTTACTTGCTGCTACTATCTCTCATTAAGGATCTAAATCTACATCCAATTTCTTTAAATCTTCTTTTTGACAGTATACTATATATTATTAAGAGTGCTATACAAATAAAATGCAATTGAACTGAAATTGAATGCTTTGTTGTGGAGGGATCCATGTTTAGCAGCAACTGAGTATACTATATCAAATAGAGATATGAAAAGATAGAGAAAATATACAGTATAAAATATACTATGTCAGCTAGGTATATTATATCAATACAATATCTCACACAACCTACCTCTGGTTTTTTCACCTCCTCAAGCACAAAGTTTAAATTGTACCATCCTGAGAAAGACCAGAGTCCCTGATACAGAGCCATTCCAATGGTACTGATTTCCAAAGTTGTACCCTTAAAGGCAATATCTGGATTTTCAAGGTTTCCCAGGCCATTTTGGGCTATGGCAACTATTCCACCAATAACGATCACCATCAGACCTACAACTTTGGCCACCAGGAAGACAATCTGAATGGCCATGGCAATGCGAACATTCAGCATATTAACGGTTGCCAGCACGAAAATGCATGCCACTGCTATACATTTCACCACCAATGTAGGTGGCATGCAGCCTGGATAAAAAGGAGCCACGGCATACTGAGCAAAACTCAAGGCTACAGCCGAAATACCTGCTGGCTTCACCACAATTGTAAACGTGTATGCCACAAAGAATGCAGGTAAGGGTCCAAAGATTCTCAGGACATAGATGAACTCTCCTCCAGATTCTCTGAAGATGGTACCAAGCTCTGCATAAGTGAGCGCAGCACATAGAGTCACAAGGCCACACACAGCCCAGATGATCAAGCTTGCTCCAGGGCTTCCAACATTGGACATTACAAACTGAGGGGACATAAATATCCCCGATCCTATCATAGTGCCTGCGACCAGAGATACGGCACTAATTAACCCTACCTCCTGCTTCAGCTTCAGCCCTTTGTGCTCGCTGTTTATCATGGTGCTCCTGGGTGTGAGTGAAAATGAGCTATACATCTTGCAGTATAAGAAAATATGTGAACCATGGGTAATGAGATAATAAGAGCAAAGTATTTCTGATTAAATATTAACATTTATGACATTGTGGTGTTCGGTACTGTGCATAAGTCCTACGACAACCTTGAAAATTATGCTTCAAGGATTTTTTCTGTGAAGGAAGCAGCTCTGTCACCTTTGGTTCACGTGAATGGCATGTGGAGCTGTGGGCCAGTACTATAAATAAGCTATATCACACAAGGAAGAGTGCTAAAATATTAGAATGCTGTTAAAGGTGGCCTTGTGCCTAATTCCCAGCCATGCTGATATTCAGTAAAACAGCACAACTGCGAGTGTGATATTGCATGTAATATTAACAAGAAATTCATATTGAATAACTGATATTTCAGATACAGCATGACTAAATATTTTGTTTATTTTTGCTCTATCTACTAAAATAGTACTTAAAGAAACCACAGCAGGATAGAGCTTTGCAATTGCCATGCAATGCACAGACTGACTGAATGAAGTAGTTTATGTACTATATGTTTATAAACGTAACAGTGAGATCAGCTAACTGTAATTTTAGCCACAAAATTTGTATTTTTAGTTCAGAAATTTATGTTGCGTAACAAGTCAGAAAATAGGCACTTGTCACAAATGTTACAAAGATTCATTTCGGGAGCAGCTTTGCACTGGGTGCTCTATAAAGTGGATACATTTTATAGGGACTTTCAAGGACATTTTGTCCAAATTAAAGTGAAATATATTTACTCTTTTGTCCTTTGAAGGTTTTGGTGTCTGTTCACTGCACTACATGAATACTTCTGTTTTTTTTGTCATGAAAAAAGAATTTTATTATGGTGGCCACTGTATATGTGAATCAGACAGCTAACACAAGAATACATGATATTACAACTATAATAACAGCAAACTATATAATAATAATAATACTAGATTTGCTAAATGTTTTGCAATCATAGACATGACAAATTACCTGATAGAAAAGAAGTAACTAGGCAACTAGCATTTTGATTTATATTAGTTTATTAGCAATGTACAGTATAGTCTATTGAGAATTTATTCCTACTTCCCTACTTCTTCCTGACTGTAATTCTATATTAATACAAGAAAATGAATTAAAGTTCAGAGCGCTCAATATTCATTTAATAATATTTTATTATTTTCTTATACTGTCATGAGTCCCCCTTTGTGCGCCGCGATATAGAATATGTGAGCGCACACGCACGAGCGGGTACGCGAACACCTGCCTCTCTGTTGTGGACAGCAGTGACATTTCAACACGCGCATAACCACGTGTCTGTCGTTATTGTTGTTGTTGATGTCATGTCTCCGCCCCATGCTGTCATGTGTTGTCAGGTCATGTGTGTTTCCGTATTGCCCGCAGCTGTTAGCAGTTGTGGGGCTAATGACATCGGGTGTATATATACCGTGAGCCATGCTACACCCGAGGCAGAAGTTTAATGTCGGTTAACGTATAGAAGTTTCATGTTCCTGAGTCATAGTCTTAGTCTTAGTCATAATCATAGTCATAGTCATAGTCAGCTAAGCTTAGCTTAGCATAGCTTAGCATAGCGAGTTAGTTCACGTTGGGTTATCCGCTCCCATTTCCATGTCACAGTCCACGTTCCATGTTTTGTGTATCGACCCTGTTCTCCGTACCACGACTCAGATTCCTGCCTTTCCCTGTATATGCCTGTTTGCTGTTCGCCAGACCTTCGCCTGTTTTTGGATTACGTATATGGATAATGTTTTGGATTTGTCTCTCTACAAATAAAACTCTCGTCCTAAACTGCGATTGCATTCGTCCTAGCTTCCCTTACGCCAAGGGTGTGACAAATACATAATACATAATTAGATGAAACGTTAATAAAAGTTAACTGTTTCTAAAGAATATTTAGTAAATTTATTTAAATGTTTACTATTTACTGTATATGCACTGTATTTACTATAACATACTGTAAAGTATATTTACAGAAGCACAGATGCATATATTTTTTTCATGAAATTAAAATTTTATCTGGCAAAAATGTTTATGTAGACTCGAAAGCAATAAGATTTTTACTTGCATGATAAGCCAAGACTGCATTATTAATAAAATATAATAATAAAAGGAAACATGCCTACATTTATTACTTCTTCTACAATTAAGATAGACTCTAAATGCTCAATACGCATAATACACTGGTAATAAAATCATGAAAAAACATTTAAGGGCGCAATATTGACCAGAGCAAGAGGCTAAAAAGCTCTGCCTCCCAGTCTGGAGTGGTTTTTTAAACATTTTTGTCAGCTGGTGCTACCTCCAGGAAGAGCTGCAGGACCACTGTGAATTTGTCCAGCAGGTGTGGACACAGTTTGAAGTGAATGAATGGAATATAAATCAAAGCTCCACTTAGGATGAAGAGCGTAACATACAGGTACTCAAGCTGAGGTTTGTCAATGATGGGTGCTAGAACCAGGAACACAGCCACCAGCAGCGCCAGGATAGGGATAAAAATGGGTACCTGAGAAGATCATATAAAAACAGAAGGGCTTAAAGATCTTCTTAACATGCATACAAATTGTATTTACACAGAAATTGTTGACAACCCTAAGGAAAATTTTGAAAAATGTTGACAAAATACAAATTGTTCTCAGTTCCTAGGAACATTAACCATATCCT
Source organism: Prietella phreatophila (assembly GCA_025728095.1). Taxonomy (NCBI): domain Eukaryota; kingdom Metazoa; phylum Chordata; class Actinopteri; order Siluriformes; family Ictaluridae; genus Prietella; species Prietella phreatophila. Next base: position 20,966,562 of record JAOUWY010000002.1, read on the forward strand.
GTTTCACTTGCGTGTAAATATGAGGTTGAATGCATGTAAAAATCCCTTTGTAATCCATTACCATGGGGAAAAAACCCCAAAGAAATTCCAACATAAAAAATCAGGTCATTACAATTTTACAAAATGTTCTTAAATTTACTACATTTCCATAATTTATACAAAAATAAAAGCAGTTCAAAATGCCATTCCGTGAAATTAGGGCAATAGCAAAATATTTTACTTCTCTGAAATATGTTGGAAATTTGCCAGGAATTGGACCAATGTCTGCACTGTCTACCCATACAATGAGAATGATGCTGAAGGAGAGCTAAAGGTCTAAAGGCCACAGCTTTAGAACTGCACGGTTTAGTTAATTCTTGTGGTTGTCAAGATTCAAGACTAGTCAATGTCACTTTCATAAGAACAAGCTATTACAAGAAAGGTTATTAGGTGTCCTGTGATAAGGGAGATCTAGTGAGTGGATGGGAATTGGCTAGACCAAATTGAGAAGAAAATATGCAAAAATAATTTTGCTGCCATTGTTTTGTAGAAACATTTCACTATAGTATGCTGTACATTGTATCTTTAATATTATTTGCACCTCATCATATAGGAATAAAACAATTATATTAGGCCACAGTTTAAGGGAGCTTTGGGCATGTGAATATCTCTCACCTTGTATGCATGAGGAAGATCTGAATTTTTCATTTTTAGATAGATTAGTGATGATATCGTAAGTCCATAGAAGATCCAGGATGTGAAGCTGAAGGTCAAATGAAGTGGAATTAGAGGAAGAATAGGGTGATGCAATAAAACTAATTACATCACATTACATGCATAATCAAAATTAAATATTATATTTATATTGTTGATATTTCAAAGATGTGGAATTCAGCCAAATGATTTGATATTGCTGTATTTCTCACATGTACAATAACAACTCTTATTATGGACAGTCAGCTCATAAAATCAATTCTGTCATGAGTTCATCATCAGTCACATGATTTACGCAACAGCAATACTGTTGTATGCTTATATTTATTGCACATTTATTGCATACTAAATTAATTTCATTATTCAGAAGCACTATTAAGCATTCTGGGTATATTATGAGGCATATAATATATTTTGTACCCTTTAAGTGGACATAAGAAATGTATTGAATTATTGTTATCCATACCTGAAGAAATTGATTATGCCCTGGAAATCTCCAGGAATAAGCACAATGAAGGCGATCATGGTGGTAAAGATGAGAGCTGGAAAGGGAGTGAGGCATCGCACATGGGCCATGGACAGGATGCTAGGCTGAAAGAGCGACAAAATATAAAGAATTCACCAAAGAAAAACATTTGAGGATATAACATTTTAGGACAGACTTTTAAAGTGTTCTTGATACAAATATAAATAAGAGGGTCTTAGTTTAGTAATAAAAGGTATAAGTTAATTATTAAAATTTTTATAAGTACTTACCATGTGACCTTCTCGGGCAGCTACAAAGGCAATTCTTCCCCCACCGAATAACGATCCATTCAGTGTGCCAAAGGAAGATAATGCTGCTGCAATAGACATCATCCAGCCCCATTTGCCCAGCACCTTATTGCTGTTACCAAAGAGAAGATGGTGATCTTCAGTGGATATTTTTTTTATATCATACATGCATGAAGTTTGTTCTGTTCATGTTACATGCATTATGTTCTGTGAGTGCAGATTGTAATGACCTACCCCCAAGTAACTGCTACAGCACTGGACATCATCATCTCTCTAGGAGTCATGACAGCCAGATAACTGATATTGACCAGCAAGTAGACGATGGTAACTATTGGAAGGGCAATCATTAATGCCCGGGGGAGATTTACCTTTCACAAATGGATATAATGTCAAATTCAGTACAAATTATTTTTTTCTAATATTTACAACTCTTAACAAGTTACAACTAAAAATCATTCATGCAGAAATAGATTTCTGTTTCCATTAGAGAATATCTTTGTTGTGGAAGGATGCATATTTACCAACTAACTATACAGTGGGGGAAATTTGTACGTTTGCCCACTAACAAAGAAATGATCAGTCTATAATTTTAATGGTAGGTTTATTTGAACAGTGAGAGACA
>JAOUWY010000002.1:21031584-21042591 GCA_025728095.1 Prietella phreatophila
TGGTTGGCATGAGTGTAACTGAGCTAAGCTGTACAGTGAGGTTCTGGTTGATTGAGGGACAGGCTGGGATGACGAGATCTGTAAATATATACAGTCAGAAGTTTGGTATATAAAAGTATAGCACATTATACAAGACTGCACAGTGCCAGTAAAGAGTAGGTTGTGCATGCTAAAGAAAGCAACAGATTTTAATAAAGAGTGTATCAGTCGCAGCTCCATAGATGCTAAAGAGCATCCTGTTTGCTACACTAATCCATAAAACTCCTGTAGGAAAGTTAATATAATGTGGAAAAATGTGCAGGAAAAGCAGTGGGTGGGCTCATGAGAGGAGAGGATGGGGTTCCACATACAATACATACATTAGGCATAATCCACTTTTTTACTTAACTTTGTAACACCTAATTCAATAGACCTGAGGTTATGTTTTTAGATCATTTACAGTGCCATTACATGACAGATATGTAAATGCCCGATTGGCATATCAGCTAGGCAAATGGGGAACACAAAAAACCTCCTTTAATTCTTATGTTTTTAAAACCTGGATACTAAATCTTTTGAGCTCTTTTTCACCATGAAGTTCCAAAGTTCCAACATCACCAAAATTTCCTTATGTGAATGTGTTTTTGACACATTTATAGTCATGTATAAATAAATTATATTGAAAGAATGAAAATATAAACCTAAAGGGTAGTGATAGCGTAGTGTTAACACGTTGGACTACTGAATGGAAGGTCATGATTTCACATCCCAACACTGCCAAGCTACCACTACTGGGCCCTCAACTGATTAGTTGTTAGTTGTAAGTCGGTCTGGATAAGGGCATGTAAATAAACCTGCATTCAAACAAATAAATAAATAAATCAAAATCAAATCTTTGACATCCATGTATGGGATACAGCAGCAGGTTAGAATAAAGTCAGAGAATGACTGGAATGTGTGTGTGTGTATGTGTGTGTGTGTTTGTGTGTGTGTGTGTGTGTGTGTGTGTGTGTGTGTTTGAGATTAGAGGAGCTGTATCCCCTTCTACGAACTTTCAAGCACCGCCAGCATTGGAGCAGAGATGAGAATGGAATGTGGGAGCTCAGAATAACGTTTTCCTAAGATTACACACACACATACACACACACACACACACACTCATGCTACTTCTAAGTAAAACCCTTTTAGGAAACCTAAAACTCTTAACTATCAAGGAACCCATGAGGAATCCTTTAAAAAAAAAAAAAAAAAAAGTATAAACAGAGATAATCTTTTACAAAACTGCAGTCGGACCGCATCATTGTGCTCCTTCTTTCCTCAATTAATCCATCTGTGAAATGGGTGTGCTTCCATATAATGTAGGAAATGCTATGATTACTAGGAGGAAGCTTCTTTCTCAACGTTCCTCATCACTCAAATGTGACAACATGAAATATGAATTATGGAAACCTTTTAGGACAATGAAAAGTAAAATAACAGTGTAAATGAAGGATTACTTCGACATAACAACCATGTCTTCTCCAGCACTTCGTGGTGTGAATTTGCCATGTTAATCTCAGGTGTCAGAGCACTAAAATTTATGGGTGCTAGAAACGTGAAGGTGGGTGGCTGAGTCCAGCTCTGACTGTTTCCTGTTAAATTTCACAAGTTCATGGTGTCTGGGCAAAATGGATATAATCATGGCACCAGCAGACAGGTTGAAAGAGAAAGTTTACGGAGCTATCAAACAGCACACACAAGGGTTAAGAGAAGGACATGATGTCTGTGCACTCATCTTATACTACATCCATATGTGTTATATAATCATATTGGCATGCTCATGGAATGTAAATATATTATTAAGATGTATGGTGTTATTACTGGCACATGCATATCAATGCTGAAAGTTCCAGCACTTTCAGAAATAAAGAAAACCTTGTTGCTGGCATGGTACCATCAAGGATGCATGATTTCTTCCTTTACCATGTATACTTTACCTGGAAAGTACTTTGTACCTCACAGTCCAGTAACACTCAAACGACAACATGCAAAGTGCTGCAAATGAGTCACTTATTACTACTACCACTTCCACTACAACTACAAACCTTCAACACTGATGACCTACAAAATAACACTTCTTAATATTCCCTTCTTCTTATGAGAGAGATGGCTTCTCATCAAAGTCATCTAAGATCTAACCCTTTCTTGCCCTACTGAAGTGTGGGAAAAGGAGCATGAACAGATGCTTTGTGGAGCAGATCACTTTCCTTTCCCTCATCAATGGCAGACTTATGCTTGCCTGGTCCAGGGTTTCAGCGCTTCTGCCAACTCTCAAAGGAGCTTTCATGTCTCCGACCGATGAAAAGAACGGAAGCCAACAGATTGATTTGATGTAGTCTTAAGCAAATATACTACATGTCCTTGGAGGAAAGTGAAGCCTGTTTCACACTCACATCTTCTACAGATATCTCAGAGATAAAAGGTGTCTTTTCTTTCTGAGAGATCTCTATACATATCACCCTTCTTAGGCAAATTCAACGGTCCGTCCCTAACAGGATACTCAGCCTTGGTATTTTTAAAATGTCACCAAATCAAATCCTTACACACCCCTAACTAACTACATCTAGCTTACATTTTGACCAAAATAGCTAAAAGCATAGACTGTTGTTGTTGCACACCATAATGTCCTGGATTTGTTTTTACGGTATTGGTTAATATTCGGCCACTGTGCAAACCTCTTACAAAGTCCAATGAATATTTATTGCCACCATCGCTGCTTTTGACCTTTATTTTTCATCACATCCATTTATACTTTTATATTCTACATGCTTTAACATCCACTCAAGTGTGTGCTGTGGTGTGTGCATAACCCTATCACAGCACTCTATTGCCATCTGGTGGTCCTACCTTGAAAATGTCATCATTTATAATGCAAGGTTATTGGCTGTTGGGATGTATTCGAGCAAATTAAACTGTGGACTTATATTTAGGTGAGCGAAAAAGCTTCCTTCATTGAGATGCATGAAACATCTTGTGCTCAGTGTGCAGCTGAACGCACTTGTATGGGAGCATTCCTGGCTAGTGTCAAGCTGATTGACAGGGAAGAAAGTAATACCTTCTGTCCCATCTATTGATTAAATAATTATACTCCCTTCTGGTCAGGATTGGTTTTCATATCTCCTGACTATGGTTGTTCTTGGTAACATTGATAACATATAAAGTGGCTAATATTTTATCCTAAACATTGTACATTAGTGTATGCAGCCAGATTTTGCTTTCAACTATAAAGGAAACATTACTGACACAAAACCTAAAGTTACCTGTTAATCTATCCATAACTCTACAGGCTTTATTATGGCCTTTTTGCAACCTGACTTCTCTGTTCTAGAGACTTACCAGTGGTCAGCATCTTGTGTTAAATCCTTTGTTATCATGCTGGTGAATTCTGGTTTCGTGTTGTCCATTCCAGTCCTTGTGGACACCACAGTTCTTGAATTAAATGGTTTAGGTCATACTGTTTGTTTAGAGATTAACATGGTCACACATTGGGTAGCTTTGATGCCTCCAGGGTCCCCAGAACAATCCTGTGCTCTGATTACCGTCTGCGTATCTCAGGAGATGTCCTGTGGGTTCTGGGAGTTTACGCCCACCTCCCAGAACATCCTAGTTACTCTAAATTGCCCCAGGTACAAATGTTTCCTAGGTGTGAATGTGTGTGTATATGGTGTCCTGCAATGGATTAGCGTCTCATCCAAGGATGGATCACACCCGGTGCTACTGGTATAGGCTCCAAATCCAACATAGCCCTGACCAGGATAAAGCACTAACTGAAGATGATTTAATGAACATGTAGGAGCATTGGGGTCTGTGAAAGAGCAAAATAAATGTGGACAATCTGGGTGTCCTTGAGGACTGGACTGAAAAACCCTGCTGTATGGTGACCTTTGGGATATCTTCACCTACTTTTTAATGCTTTTGAGCTGTCCAAACATTTTTCTTAATAACATAAGCTCTTCTCCAAACCTTCATACTACCTCCCTTTGTAATCCACTGCCAAATTTACTAGTGTGTTCATGCTTTTTAATAATGCACACTGATGATTTTCACAGGCCAAATGCTGAGAATACTCTGGGTATTTATTACATTCATAACATTTCTTATGTCCTCTGCAGGTTAGGAGATAATAACAACAGACACTTGATGCAAATGTCACATGAGCAATCAACTCTAGATCTGTTGTTAGCTTTGTTGTTAATGTCCAATTATATGACTAATGTAAAAGGCAAAGTGCACATAAAAATGTTAAATAAAGCTGACGCTCTGCATTATAACAGAATGACAAGCTCAATTATTTAGCTCAACACTACTTATTTAGGTGAGATCTTGTTGAATATTATCACCACCACTTTTTTTTTTTTAATTAAGTTTTAACAGAAAACTTTATTTCAGCCATCAAAAGTTCACAATCCTTTATTCTCCCACACTAATGATCTCATATTGGGCGAGTGCTGTAATGAATTCTCCAGTGCCCAGAGAACGGAACAGCGTGGTTAGTGTGGTGACAGCCTTTCAGGCAGTAATTTGCTATTAACCCACACTCTCTCCTGAGGAATATTATATAACATTCTTTATACTGCTTTTTCCACCATCTGACTTTAATAAAAGAAGTTTTAAGTAACTGTTTAAGATGTTCTTATGTATTTTTGGAGTCAAGGAGGTCCTCTTTTTAGGGCTCCTAGAAAGAAATGCATTTTTCCCCCTCTCTGAACTGTGTTTTCTAATCTCAAATGATCTTCTTCTATCTTCTTATCACATTTTGAATATGCCCTATTTACTGAACTGTATTACAGTATAATTACTTCATATAATTAAAGTACACCATACAGTTATATACTGTATCTCTACTTAAAATGATGTATGAAATCACTAGTGTTGAATTGGCATCCCATCCAGGGTGAATTCACCAGCATTGTGCCCACTGTTCCCAGGCGAGTGTCCAGATTCACCACAACTATGACCAGGGTCAAGTTGTTCAGTGTTGAAGATGAATGAAAGCACACGTCCACTGCAAAAAGACCTTTCTCCTGGTGAGGGTCATGGTTGATCTGGAGCATATTCCAGAAACTAACACACTCAGCTAGAGACAGTTTAGATAGATAGATAGATAGATAGATAGATAGATAGATAGAATAAATAAATAAATAACAAGGCTATGGGCAGTGAACATGTGTATTAGCTATCGTGTAGAACATTATGAATGGCAAATACACTATGTTATCATGGAAAAACTTGAACTGGTGTGTGTGTGTGTGTGTGTGTGTGTAGTCATTGTATATACAATAGTACCCAGATTATGCAGTCCACCTGGAGTAGCCAATGCGCATGCTTGGATGTTTTTGGGAGGTGGGAGGAAAGCAGAGAACCTGGAGGAAACCCACACATACATGGGGAGCTGTGGGGTTGCAGTGTTGCCCACTGTGCCATCCAGTTTCTTTCCATAGCCACAATATTTCATTTGTGTGCTGCTGATGCAGTGTTTTACATGAACATTTTTGAAACTATATAGCAAACTGTGATATTTGGTTGTTGATGGTTATGATGAGATGAGTTTCCATAGCGATCAGGCTGCAAACGAGTGAAGAAATACAGTCAGGAAGCCCATCTGTTGTCTGTGATGGGATCCTCTTTGAGGAGGCTTGTTGGTGCTCCCGGGTCCCTCTTCATCAAACTAGTTTAATTCGGATATGATGATGATGATGATGATGATGATGATGAATGCATGACTCATATTCTCCGCCCCTAACTCATGTGGCGTTTGTTTAAACTTGGCGAGTCAAATGCAGGAGGCAGTGCCGTGTAATCAGCAGCAGTGAAGCTCGGTCTCTGGCATTGTTAGACCTTTTCTTTTTTTGATATTTCACATCCCTGTGCGTTTTGTGAGCAGTTCAAACCGCCGCGATTCTTGTTCACGCTTTTATAGCTTTGCACTTTGTTGGACTTGGATAGGACTTACACATGTGCCCACGGCTGGCGTAGTTAAAGAGAGGCGGTGCATTTTGTGTGTTTGTAAGAGGGGTTTCACTTTTGATTCGCATCTCTTAAATAAAACAAACAAACAAACAAACAAACAAAGGATCATCCAAAGTGGAGTTGGTGAGTAGCTATTCGACTTAATTTTACTCGACTTATTCGACATAGTAGTTTCCTGCAAACTGTGTCCCTGCTGATGTTTAGTGGAGGATAGACTTTCACAGCACATTAGTGAGAAACTACATCTGGATTACTGCTGAGTTGGAGACAGTTATTCATGTTTACGACTTTTATTCGAATTAATCGCATGCATGTTTCATATGCATCCAACAAATGACTTTGTCTTGACCTGTTGGTAATGTAGTTTTATTAGATGCTTCACACAGCCTGTTGAAATGAATGTATAGAGCATCTGGAATTGGGGAACATGTAGAGAGCTTATATAATACATATATACAGTACACATATATACATATACAATATAAGCACATTGTGATGGTTATACAAAAGGATATTGATTTAATCTTTCCAATTTGTTAGGCTTCATGTGCCCAGGCTTATTCAATTCTCTTTTTGGAAGTTGGTTGTTACTGATAAATCCTGGTCTCTTGGTCAATTTTTAATCAAACAGGTTTGGAAAAATCATCGTGTGTGTGTGTGTGTGTGTGTGTGTGTGTGTGTGTGTTGTTTAGTTGTTGTGTACTTATTAAAACCTTTAGGGTGGTCAAAGAAAATAAAAACATCTGTAAAAGGCAAAACACCTGATTAGAGGAAACCAGTAGGTTGTAGATGTGTCACTTTCTTTAGAAATACACTGGAAAGTAATTACCGAAATTTTGCAGGGATGTGTGGCATTCATTGCTGAAAACAAAGAAACAAAGACACAATAGAAACCCGCATAGTATTTGGAATAGTTTCAGTTTATAATGGTAATTGTATTGGTTATAATGGGAATTGTAATGGTCCCTGTGGGTCTCTACTGGTAATTTGTTGCCTTTTATTGGTGCTATGGTTTGTCTATTGGATACCGTTAAGGACCTACGTCCTTAATATAATACATCCTTAATATAATACGTCCTACTATGAAATGGAAACCATTTGGTAATTGTATTACTGGTTAACAGCTGATGGTTTATAGTGGAAACCATTAGAATTCCTGTGATGGTTTATATTGTTTTGTTTTGTTTTTTCAGCGGGGATGTGTCAGTCATCTCTCCTTTGATATGATAAAATGAAATGATCTTGTTAAGGGAACTGTAAATACATTATTAGATAAAAAAAAAGTAAATAAATGATTGGGCATAATAAGTAAATAAATGAGTGTTTTCATGAGCTAATGTGCTAATCCACCACGAACATCAGCCTATTTATGGTCTGTATTTTCTCTTCCCCTTGGTCACAGTGCTTCCTCCAGTTTAGCTTTGGTGGTGTGTTGATTCCTTTATACTCAACTGTATTACAGTATACTGTGTTGTATACATCTGATTTGACCAGTTAAACGTTTTATTGAAATTAAACGCAACGTTTTTTGTCAAAGACGAGCTGTTTTCATTTTTGCTTCGTTGATGAGGTACATCTTATTGCACAGGCTCCATCTCACTGTATGATTATGGTAGTATGTACATTAGTTTATATTTTTGAATTTTCATATATATCACCGGTGGTTCCAAACTCCCATTCCTCCAACCTCGCTTCACTCGTACATGTTCAAAAGACTTTCGATGATTCCTTTAATTCCGAAATTGTTGGTTGAATTAAAAATTCAGTATAATTGTTGCAGAGTACTTGCACTTACACTATAAATTATACTTGCATACTGTCAGGCCCATAAATATTTGGATATTGTTATTTTAGCTGTCTACCTTAGTATGTTAAAATTGAATACTGCTTTACGACTTTTAGCTTTAATTTAAGGGTATTTACATCCAAAATCGAGTGAACAGTGTGGGAATTCAAGCACTTATTTTATGTGGGTTTCTCTTTTTTTATATGATCAAAAGTTATTGAACAAGGTTTAAGTTTTGCTTGTCACATACAGGGAGATATACACAGTATGTTAATTGCAGTGAAATTCTTGGTAGCAAGACCCAGAGCTGTGTTTTCATACATTACAACAGCATCATCAAACAAAGGCTAAACAGGATCTACATACAGTATGGTATAAATAGCATATAAATAGACTATACAGAGCTATGCAAGCAGGTATGTGCAAATAGATTGGAGTACAAGAGTCTATAGTGACTAGTGGTAATGGTGTACAAGTACATGGTGTAGAAGTACAAGACTGTGCAATGAAAAATATTACCAGAGACATTGACAGGAATAGTGCTTCAAGACAGTACACAGTTGCACAAAGACAGTACACAGTGTGACAAGACGGTGTTATTTAGATGCAGCTGTGTGTAGGTATGTTTTTTTTAAAAGAATTTTCCAGGGTAAGAGGTACAGTAGATGGTCATAAAGTGCAATATGTGCATGTGAATTGTGTGCAATTTAATCTGTACCTAAGTTGCATCCTCATTAGTGAGACAGATGCTTTGTGGAAAGTAGCTTCTGCTGAAGCGCTCTGTGTTTGCTCTCATGCTGCGATAGCTTTTGCCAGACTACAGCAAGGAGAACAGACTGTGATGTTAGTGACTGGATTCCTTGATTGTTTTCCTCGCTTTGTCCATGCAACACTTGTTGTAAAAGCCCTGCAATGTCTGAAGGGCCACTGCATTATGATTATGACAAACTGCCAGTCAATGACTGCCTGAAGTCTGGAAACCAGTAAACATCACCAGATGCTGGATTTCCTCCCTGGTGATGCTATTCCAGGCTGTTACTGTAGCTGTTATCAGCTCCAGCTTGATCTTGGGCCCTTTTGCCTTCAGTTTTGCCTTCAGCTAGTGAAATGCATGCTCATTTGGATTGAGGTCAGGTGATTGACTTGGCCATTGCAGTACATTCTACTTCTTTGCCTTAAAAATAGTCTTTGGTTGTATGCTTCGAGTCATTGTCAGTCTGCAATGGATTTGAAGCATTTGGCAAAATCTGAGTAGATGATACAAACCTCTACTCTTCAGAATCCATCTGCTGCTTTTGTAAGCAGTCACATAATCAATAAATACATTCCAGTGGCAACCATGCATGCCCACACAATATGATAAGGTGGTATGATTCAGATCATGAGCAGTTCCTTCCTTTCTCTACACTCTTCTATTCCAATCATTCTGGTACAAGTAGATCTTTGTCTCATCTGTCCATAGGATGTTGTTCTAGAACTGTTTTTCTGTTTTTGAGGGTTACAAATGTTTTACATCTTGTGGTAAAGCATCTGTATTTACTCTGGTGAACTCTGCTCTTGATTGTTGACTTTGACACAAATACGCTTACTTCCTGTAGGGCGTTCTTGATCTGGCCAACTCTTGTGTTTTCCTTCACTAGGGAAAGAGTTGGAAGAATTGGAAAATGTTTTCCATGGTTTTGGTTTAACTGAATTGACTACATCTAATGTTTTTACTGTCAGTCTGATGGAGTTGTTTTGATTTTTCAGCCTAATGAAGCCGTGCTTCACTGGCAGTGGCAGCTCTATGGACTTTCATATTGAAAGCTAACAGCAACAGATTCTAAATGCAAATTTAAAACCTCTAAACTTTTTATCTGCTTACTTATAATTGAAATAATGAGGGGATGATGCACACATGCATGTTTGCCTCACATCTCTGGGTTTCTGGATTCAAATCCCGCCTCTGCACTGTGTGCGGGCACTCCAGTTTCCTCCACCGGTACAAAAATATGCGCTGTAGACCCTGGCTGTGTCCTTTTTTTTTTTGCTTTTTATGGCTATGTTGGAAATGAAAGTGGCATCCAATAAAAAAGGAATCATTATGACTGCAGTCCCATTTTAGATATAGAAGATTATGACTAAATTTCTTGTAGAATGCATATGCATGAATATGTGCTTTTCCAAGCCAGTCTGCAATCATAGCTGTCTATTAGATTTCAGAAAGACGTTAGGTTCCTGGTAACCTGGAATTAAATGTGTCAGTGTGCGTGTGAATTACAGTAGTTGTAAAGGAGTGGCATGGGGAAGCAAGCAGAGGGATTAGTGATTGAAAGAGAAAGAAATGTGACAATGAAATTGGTGAAATCACTTTGGCTGTCATGAAAATTAACTTAAATATAAAATAGAAAAATGTGCCCTGGTTTGTCTTCTAACACATTTTCATTGATTCTCCTACATTTTTTCCACAGTGGCAAGCTGAAGGTTAGTTGAGTTCCATCTCACTTGTACAAATGCTTGTGTAGAGATGGAATGGGGGATGATGGGTAGGCAAGATGCTCAGATCTCTAGAAAGGAGAGAGAGAGAGAGAGAGAGAGATGTGAAAGAACAGATGTAAAAAAGTCTTTTAAGGTCTGAGAGCTTTCATGAGGCCTTGATGGCCATGCAGTCACATTTTCTATATGGGGTTGAATCTCTAAAGTATGAATCCCAAAACATTAGTCCTAATTTCTTATACCTATAGGTTTAGTCATACATCAAACCAATATAAGTCATTAGCGTACTACTATATGAGGCATATGAGGTTGGTTATTTATCTTTGGCATAAAGATTGCTTATCTCAACACATTCAGACCGCACCAACTGAGAATACCAGCCCTCATCGCTGTTGAAGACATCATTGCATATTCATTTTGCAGTCAAAAGTTTTGCTTTTTTTATTTAATGTGAAATGGAATAATGTTAAAGTGCCATTAAGCCTACTGTTATAGTAAATTTCACTGTTAATCAAAATATTTTATAGTTTTATAGCAATAATGTTTTATAGCTTTAATGCTGTATAGTTGATAGCTGTTATAACATACCGTAATTTCCGGACTATAAGCCGCTACTTTTCTCACACGCTTTGAACACTGCGGCTTAAACAATGATACGGCTAATTTATGGATTTTTACGGCCTAACGAGTTTCATGCCGCCAAAACATTTAGCCTCGTCACATCGGACCAATGAAATTACCCAACAGGTCACAGTGGA
>JAOUWY010000002.1:21093754-21106537 GCA_025728095.1 Prietella phreatophila
CTGTGATGGACTGGCACCCTGTCCAGGCTGTACCCTGCCTTGTGCCTGATGCTCCCTGGGATAGGCTCCAGGTTCCCTGCAACCCTGAACAAGGAGTAAGTGGTAGAAGATGGATATAAAATGTAACTGTAACCCAATTTTTTTGCCAGGCAGTTGATGAAGAGAGTAAATGTGATTAATTGAATGTTGATCATCCAGGGCTGAAAATGAACAGGGACTTCGGGCAAAAATATCATGAAACTGAACAAAAATTCCCCCCAAATTCAAGATAATGGTGCAAAAATGCCCCTGCACAATTAAACTAAATCTATTAATACTGTCATGATTAAAGTGAAAATGAATGAAAAATGTTGATTAAGAATTATATTTAGATCTGCTCACACTGCATCAAAGATTTCATTTTACACGTATCCCAATACACTGCATTTTGAGTCACAACCCACAGTCCAGAGTCTGGGATATCTCTTGTAGACCTACAGAAAGTTTAGTGTACAACAAAGCACTTTTCCATATATTGTGTGAAATTTTGAGGTAGTTGGCAGCTTTTCAGATTTCATAGCAGATGCTTTATTTTTTTATGATGTTTACATGTTGGAAGGATAAATAGTTTGGGCTGTGTGTAGTGTCTTTACTGCAGACAGACGATACACTGAGATCACTTTTTCCAGCCACACCACCTGAGTTAGCAGATTTCTTTCCACTGTCTTCTTGCCAATAAAAGACAGAGAGGAAAAGGAGAATGTACAAGAGGGATCAAAGCGAATAACTCTGGAGAGACAGATGAGGGATAAAAAATTAGGGTTCCCCTACACTGAGGTACCTTTCATACATCATACATCTTGTGAATTCATGCCAAACAATCTTGGCATTTTCTTTAATATTTGAGAAATTGTTTAAGAATATACACCTACCACTTTATTGGGAACACATTAGTCCTGACTTGGACCTTGATAGACTGTGGAATTCAAATGATGCTTAAAATGTATTAAAGGGCCCAATGTATGCTAAGAATTTTTTTTTCACATCATTACACCATCACCACCAGCCTGTACTGTTGACACCATACAGGTTTGGTCTGCAGCAATGTGGCTCGTCTAATTTTTTGCACCAACTATGCCACCCCGAGAAAACGGGGAAAATAAAATCTATGCCACATGTAGTAATGTGGCTTGTTTCGTTTATATACACTATAGTGATCCTGCCTACTATGACAGATGTAGCAATGTGGCTCGTTTTGCTCTACAACTATACCACGTGTAGCTATGCGGCTTGTTTATTTTGTTTTGTACCAACTATGCCACCCCGATCAAACGGGGAAAATAACCCAAATAAGGACATGCAAGTACATTCCACTTAGAACAGGCAAGAGGCATGGGTTCCCATACAAAAATACATTTTATTTTGAAGTTAAAAAGACTGGCCAAGAACTATTTGAAAAGACGCAGCCAACACAAACAGGCATTAGTCAAATAAAACAGTCACAAGAGGAAGTTATCATTAATCATAGGAGGACTGAGGCTTCCTGTATGAAGGCCAGGCTAGTACAATAGTACCAGCTATAAAAAAAGGGAAAGCACCCCACTAATCAGAATCATACCCACAAAATTCACTGCAAATAAACACAGCAATAATGACAACCCTTAATTAAGTAAAGCTCAAGGTTCAGCAAAGAACTAACCCCAACTTCAGGAAGCACTCAGCTCCTACAAGGAGAAAACAAAAACACAAAGTCAATTACAATCTGCTCAAAGCAGACAAACAAAAGAATGAAACAAAACAAAGACAAACATACTGTCACAAAAACACAAGATAACCTCGAGCTCAAACTGAGTACAGGTAGCAAGTTTACCAAGACTGACCAAAACCACTACTACCACATAGCAGTATCGGCATAATTGATAAAGACTGTTACAACACAGTTGAATTAAAGAAAACTGATCTCAGTGACTGTAACCAACACAAAACAAAATAACAGAACAAAATCAGAGTATGAAGCAGCAATGTAGCAGCATCAAGCAGCAACAAAGCAATCAGGCAGCAACAAAGCAGCAATGTGGCTCCGCGTGTGAGGGGGAGGTGCTATACCGAAATGACCACATCTCACTCAGCCCGCCTTAACGCATGCAAAATGGAGGCCCCATGATCCGATGACATGATACTCCAGATGGAACATACGAAAATCATGATAGCTTCTTTAATAGTTGTAACGACAACAGCTGGCGCTCCGACCGGAGCTACATTAAATTACCATGCTACACAGTTGGGAGCCTTGACGGCCCACCGCACTGATTGTGAGCAGCACATCACACCCGTTTCAGTTAGCCTGTGCTCATTGTAGCCTCAGTTTCTTGTTGTTAGCTGATATGAGTGAAACCCAGTGTTGTCTTCTGCTCTTGTAGGCCATCCGACTCAAGGTTCAACAAGTCGTGCATTCTGAAATGCTCGCAGAACTGCTCACTGGATGTTTTTTTTGTTTTGTTTTGCACCATTTTGTGTAAACTCTAGCGACTTCTGTCTTGGTTGCTTTTGAAGTGTATTTCAGGTCATTGTCCATCTACATACAGTGTGAATTGCTTTTGAAGGTTGGGGTTTTGAAGCATTTGGCTGAATCTGAGCAGATAATTTAACCTACAACAACCTGAAACAATAAAGGAATAAAATGGTAAATGTGCACTTTTATCCAAAGCGCTTTACACTGTGTCTCATTCACCCATTCATTCACACACTAATGGTAGCAGAGCTGCCATGCAAGGTGCTAACTTGCCATCGGGATGCCCAAGGACACTTCGGCATGTGGAGTCACCCAGGCTGGGAATCCTACAATTAGTGGACAACTCACTCTACCAACTGCGCCACAGCCACCCTTAAAACGGCTAAGCAGCCATTTGTCCAATTACTTTTGGTCCCTTTAAAAGGGCTCCCTTAACAATGCCTACATTGTTCATTTGATGTGGAGGTAAATACCCTTAAATTAAAGTCTGCACTTTGAGCTCATATATTAATAGGCACAATTCTGGTGTCATCTTTCTCAGCTGTTCATGTTAAATGAAACATACAAAACAAGCACACTCCATGGAAGTTTTATTTATTAAAAAAATAAATAAATAAGATAATAAACTACAAAACAGTCAAATACATTTTCAACTGCACCATGGTCTTTTACCCCCAACTATCACCTACTGACAAGGCTTAGGAGGGTGCTGCTACTGGGTGTGAGCAAGGTATTTGTGCAGCAGTGCTGGGGTAGGAAAAGAAGGGCTGCATGGCCAGACATACATGTAAACTCCGGGTGAACGGAATCCAGAGTTATCTTGTTTCACACTGCTCATACTTTTCCGGGATTAATAATTATTCCCCCGGGATTCATAATGTACACTCCTAAACCATGGTTTAATGTTCTTATTTGCGGTGTCAACAAGCATGAGTGGATAAATACAGTGACTAGTTTAAATATCAGCTTTCGCATCGCTGAGAAAACGTTGCCACGTAAATCTGCCTTGGCTGTTTCAAGCCTCCGGAGATACACATGTATCTAAAGAACAACGGGTAGATTAGCCAGCATGGGGTCACTTTATGTGTTTTTATTTGAAGACACAGAAAACAGCACAATAAAACCATACACCCCCTTCCAACAAACAAAGAAATATTCATTATTCACAAATATATTGTGGATATTTTGAACACATTTGAAATCCTAAAAAGTCTAAATGTCCAATAGTAAACAAAATAAGAACGTTCAGAGTTCATGTTTGATTGGGGGATTTTTTTATGGGGACATCATAATTTTTTTTTTGTACTTTATTGTACTGAAAGGCTTAATTGGTAGCCTAATGTAAACTTTATCAACATTGTCACTGTAACGATTAAACAAATCAAGTGCAAAATGTAATAAATGTATATACTACGATACAAATGTTTATTATTTGACCAGTTTTCCTGAAATCCTCCCTGAATCCACCCTTCTGCTGGGATCAGGATAACCGGTATCATAATCCTACTAAAAAGTTCTGAACACATACTTAATGTTTGATCCAGATCAAAAGCAAGATCTAATCTGATTTCAGAATCCCTTTTTTTCTTCTTTTAAACAAAACATTTTCAAGATTAGATCCAATCCGAAATCTGATCTGATTACTTCTGAACAACTGGGCCCAGAGGTTAAGGGCAGTGTGAAAAGCTCTTTTCTGTCATTACAGTGGGGAAAGAAATACCAGAAGCTAGTACAAGTCAGCTGTAGCTGCTAGTTGCTAGTATTAGATTCATCGGAGAAAGATATTTTGTTGCTCTTCTCTAAAGTCAGACAAAATAGGACAACAAAATGGATTAAAAAGAAAAATATATGAGATGCAGCACATGTATTTTTATCGACCTTACAGCTGTAGACACCATGTTTTCCAAATGATATTTAAGTACCATAGATTGTCACTATCAGCAATTCCCAATATTATTGTCAGTCATCCCAAGCCTAGTAGTGGTTAAATATGTATTTAAACTGCATTTCCTCAATGTTATAATTCACTGGATGTTTAGGAGAGTGGGCTTTAAAACAGCAATAGACCACCATTAAATACAAAATCTAAACTCAACCATGCTCTCCCATATTCACTGGTTAAGTAAATGCATGTAAACGGAACAAGGATATGCCAAAAAAAGTGTCAATTTGTTAAATATTCTGAGCATATGCTTTAAGAACTGGAAATACAGAACAGTAGACAGTACACTCTATAAACACCGCCTGTAACGTGAGATAGGACGAGATTTTAAATCCGGAAGATGAACAGTTGAAAAAATGTCAAAAATTAAATGTTTTCTCATACAATTAAAATTTACAGATGCTAAGAGTGTCTTTTATGATGTGCGATAAGAACACCTCTGCTAGAATCTCAGAAAATGTAGTTTCCTGACGCTTTAAAGCACATGGGTGCAGAGGACTAAGCAGGAAGCTCCAGGGTGCTTCCACATCCACAGTGGCTTGGCATGTTTCCAGGGCTCTGCTTCTCCACCACAGCTGGCATTTCCTGGGCGTGGATCTGTTGCATACATTGCCTAATACATGATAAACAAGAATTCATCACTTTATCAGACTTCACAGATGGATTCAGCAGGAATAAGTTCAGTGTAACTGGAAGCACCAGAGGAAAATGTGAACTCACCAAGCTGATCTGGACATGACGTAATGGATTTCTGGTTTTTGGAAGCCGTTAAAGGTGGACGAGGCAGCCACGGTGTAAGCACCCATGTTTTCAAACAGCAGCCAGTCTCCCACCTGCCGGTCAGGCAGGGGACACATCTCCACAATGCGGTCCAGGTCATTACAGGTATGACCCCAAATACTGCAGGGGTACATGCGCTCATCAGGCTTGGGTTTCTACAGAGCAAAACCAAATAGTAACATGTAATAATCTGTGCAATGACATGTAAACATATTGGCACAGGACATATTAATAAGGCTTAATAGAGCAAACCAAACTTACAAGTTTATCTCCATACCTTGTGCACAATGGGTGTTGCATGTTCACAACCAAAAACTGTGTATTGAAAAGATCCATAGATGCTGTCGTTGACATAGTACATTAGAGTTCTGTCACTGGTCGTATCATCTTCATTTGTATCAGAGCCAGACTGCTCCTTCATGTTGACTTTTTTAGCAATGATATTGACAGCTAGCGTATATGCAGAGGCTACATAGAATCGGCCAGGCTCAGCAATTATCTTCACACCGCAGTCTACAGGAAAGTACTTATCCAGTGCAGGGTTGATCACAGCAGTAATCTAAGTGAATCAGAATGACATTTTTCCATCAAGTTAA
The DNA here is from genome assembly GCA_025728095.1 of Prietella phreatophila. Taxonomy (NCBI): domain Eukaryota; kingdom Metazoa; phylum Chordata; class Actinopteri; order Siluriformes; family Ictaluridae; genus Prietella; species Prietella phreatophila. The sequence goes on from JAOUWY010000002.1 coordinate 21,099,564, forward strand.
AAATTCTCATTGGAATCTTTACCCATCTTAAGACCACTCACAAACAGAAATAAATGTAAGTAGTAAGCTAACCTCTTCAAACTTCAGCATGAAATCATCAAAGCCAGGGAAGCCACCGCCTATATCCAATAGGGTCATACTGTAGCCCAACTCAGCCTGAGGGAAGATGTAATTTTCAATTTATTATATGAGTCATAACATGATTTCTCATGTTTTTCTGCTGTTTGGGAGTGTAATGTATCTGTTTTTGTATGTAGAAGATCTGCAAAGTCCCAAAAATCATATTTTCCCCCAAAGTGATTTATTCTGTGAAACAGGGAACGCTGCTCGAGACCTGCCCGAAATGCATTGTTTGAAGTCCAGATATTACTTTTGTCATTTCTCTAAATCACGGTGTGCACAATCAGCATAATCCCACCCAAAGGCAGGAGCAAAGAAAGGAGGTGAGGCTTCAGTGACTTCAAGCACCATATCATGCAGACACTATGTGTTTTGTGGTGAAAGCAAAAACCTCTTTGTTTAGCCTTCCGAAAATGGCTGAAATCAGTGGTTGCTGTTTATTTATAACACTGTTCCTGAGCAGTACAACCCAAACGTTTACTTGTGCACAGCGCATTTTACAGAGGAAAGATTCCTGAACCCGGGCTAGTACAATGCAGGCTACATACAAAGGCTACTCCTGATAAGTGGTCCAATTCCCACTTTTCTCTGACAATCTTGTGCTTCTGAATCAGTACCTGAAAGTGTATTTGGTTATTTTGGAAGTATCTGCTATTGACTGTCCAAATGCAGAATTTGGTGTTGTGGCTCCATTGTAGACCTCTGCTTATGTGCTAGCAAAAGTTTGCTAAGTTGTCTCTGTATTATAAGTGTTTGTATGTTGCTGGTCTGACAGAGACGTTTATTATAGCTGCTGTTGTGATTGTGTCTTGAGGCGGTTTATATCGATCGAATCAATAGAATCCTAGCTTTACAAAGATATATTACATAAGTAACCATGCACACATGGAATATTTAGCCCCGTCAGAATTTACATCGTATCTGAAAGGTAAGGGAGTACAAAATAAAAACTTGCCACTGTGAAACGTTCTGCTCAGTTCATGTTTGAAAACTTGCTTCCACTTGATCATCTACATTTTCTGAATCAGGTAAAATTGACAACATTTTGAATTCAGCTCGAGCAGCCCAGCAAAAAAAAATTGACGATGCCGAAACTCCCGCTTCAGTGCTGCTCATGTCCAGTGTAAAAGCACTCATTCATTAACATGTATGGTGAAATAAAATCGCTCTGCTCTGCTACAGTGTGCAGTGTGAAACAGGCTTTTGCTTGAGAAACTTTGGAGCTTAAGGCTAACACTAAAGAGCATTACTTTTCCAACACATGCAAGGCTTTTGGCCAATCTCAATGCAACAGGTCAGCTGGCCAATCAGAGCATTGTGGGCATTTTGGAAGGAGGGGCTTTAGTGAAATCAGAGCGTTTCAGGCAGCCTGGGAATAGAGGTACTTCAATAATATACAGTATTTGACACAAAATGCATTTTTTTAACATTAAAGTATGTTAACACATTCCAATAAAATAAACCATGAACATAATTAACGTTTAAAAATGTTTAAAAATCATGATCTGAGCCCTTTAACGCAACAGTGAAGAAGGAGCACTTTACATCATCAGACAAACAAATTCACAACATGTAACCACTCACCCCCATGTCAAACACGTATCGCGCATCTGCAATGGCTTGGGTGTACGTTGCTGGGTCAGTACAGCCGCTGCCTACATGAAAGCTGACTCCAATGATGTCCAGGCCCAGATCCTTTGCCCGCTCCAGAAGCAGCCTGCTGCTTTTCAGCGTGGCTCCAAACTTCACACTCAGACTGTACACTGCCTTAGAGTCATTTGTAATGATTCGCAGCACTAGTCTACATAGATATACAGTGAATGTAAAAAGTTTAGAAACCCCTTTAAAATGGCAGGTTTTGTGATGTAAAAAAAAATAAACCTAAGATAAATCATGTCAAAGTTTTGTCCCTTTTTATTGGGAAATTTTAACTAATTAATTAAAGTGAAAAACAATCATCATTTTAGCAATTATTATTATTATTATTATTTTACAATAACCAGGTTGCATACATGTGTGCACCCCTAAACTAATACTAGCTACTTGAAACACCTTTAAATTTTATCACAGCGTTTAATCTTGTTTGGCACATCTTGAATTAGCAATATTTTGCCGTTCCAACTCTGTCAAATTGTTGCAAGTCATTCAATGCTGCTTCTGACCTCTTTGTAGCCTCCCTGACCAGTTTTCTTGCGATCTTCTCATCAATTTTAGAGGGACGTCCTATTCTTAGAGGTGTCACTTTTGTGCCATGTTTTCTCCACTTGTTGATTTTATTGTCTTCCAGCAGTGTTCCATGACATAGCCAATGTCTTAGAAGTTTTTTGGAACCCTCTCCTCATTGCTATTTTTCAACAATGAGATCAGGTACCTACGTTGTAAGTTCATTGTGTTCCATGACTTTTCCAGTTGGATGTAACCAAAAAGATGGCAGGAAAATCCTATAAGAACAGCTGTACTTTATTTGAGGGGGTAATCAGTCACTTTAATTGATGGCAGGTGTGTCCTAATATTAGTACTTAACATGAGTTTGAAAGTGATTGGTTGATTCTGAACATTCTCCGTTAAAAAGGGGATGGCACACTTAGGCAAACTGGGCATTGGAAGTTTTTTGGCACCCCCAAATAGATGCGCACTGACACAGCTTGGAGGATGATATCTCACTGCACTTGACAACGTGAATATATCTCAACCAGGCGAGAAAGTGAAAGAGGCAGAGTGCTGTGCTACTGTGCCTTATAAACCCCAGGGCTCAGCATACATCACTACGTGACTTTGTTGGTATATTCTCTTGACCTATATGGCTGGCGCTGCGATAAACCAATAATTTTACACTTCCTCTGGCGGTCAGTAAGAATGAAACAGAACTGGCATTTTAACAGGGGTGTGTAGACTTTTTATATCCACTGTACAAATCATGGTTAGATGGACTTTAATATTCTTCCGCTTTTGTCATGTCTGCACATAATTGTAACTCCAAATACAGAAAGCTACTCACTTGGCATTGTCATGGCTACGAGCAACCTTCATTAGTTCCACTTCACTATCAAAGGTCATCATTTGCACTCCATGTGCAGAAGCATACTTGATCTGCGACACTTGCTTGCAGGGGTTGCCGTAAATGATCCTACTGGGCTCCACTCCCAGAGACTGCACAAGCTGGATCTCAGTCTAAAGGGAGATACAGATAAGTACAATTTCTACTACTGCTACACCTACTGGAACACAATTCTGTTCAAAGCAACGCAATTTCAGACAAGTAATTCACAAGCCTGGCTTGCGCAGTCAAAGTTTACTCCTAGTGTTGCCAGTGTCTGTACAATAGCCCCGCTATCGTTGCATTTCACAGCATAGAAAGGCTTGACACGAGGCAAGGCCTGCACCCATCTGTGGTGCTTCTTAAGGATATCCCCCAGGTCTGCCACATAGAAAGCATCCTTGTCATCCTAAACAAAAACAAAAGATTGACAGTAGCATGCTATACACATTACCACTAAATTAAATTAATAATACCACTAAAGAAAAATAAAATGTGATGGGGGGGACTCACTGATGAGGTGATCTTCTGCTCAACAATGTCCTTTGCACAGAACCCTTCCTCTAGGGCGGTAATTTCAAAGTTGCCGAATGAAGTCATGGTCATAAATTAGGTTCCAGTTGCAGAGAAAACTGTAGAAAGTGAAGTGTTAACATTATTTTTCTGTTCATGACAAGCAGCCTACCTCTGTCATATTGAACGATGGCTGCACTCATTGCACTCAATCATTTTGCATAGTGTGTTCTGATGATGACCATGGCAACGCTCTTTATAAAATGGGTCATTTTCCCTGTTTATCATCTGAAGTCACCAATTGATCTTGTACTGAATACTTACTAAAAATCAAATTCAATTCAAAAAGTGAGTGATTTGATAGACTTCAGAGAAAATATCAGTTAAAATATAACTGCAAGTGGAAGATTTCCAGGGTTTATGCATCCTTCACAAATATCAACCCCGGTGGCCAGGTTTTGGCAAGTTACACAACAGTAAAGAGACTATAGATCAGGGGTGTCCAATCTTATCTGGAAAGGGCTGGTGTGGGTGCAGGTTTTCATTCCAACCACGCAGGAGCCACATGCACCATATTAGTAAACCCGAAGCGGCCGCTGCATGCTACCGCACCACCACCTTTAACACGAGCCTGGACTAGTACCTGTGTGGGGTGGGGTGAGGTGGGATGGATGGATGGATGGATGGATACTTTATTGATCCCCAACGGGAAATTCAGGCTTGATCAGTGAGATAAGGTCTGATACTCTTGATGTTGACTCTGCAGTTGGTGACATTTGGTCTGTAAAGGTGAAGTGGACATTGAAAGCTTTCTAGCTATCCTGGTTGGTTTGAGTGTGGTTGATCCTAGCTGTACGGTGAGGTTGTGGTTGAGGGGCACCCAAGGATGATGAGAAGCAAAGTTAAAATTAAGGTGGCATTCTTTAATCCAGTCTGAGATGTCAGAGAGGAAGGTTGAGATGGATGGCTCTTCAGGTTGGAAGGACAAATAAATCCGAGTATCATCAGCATAGCAGTGATATGAGAAGCCACGTGACTCAATCTCAGGCCTCATAGATGTAGTATAAATAGAAAAGTTCAGTGGACCCAGAACTGGCCCCTGGGGAACCCCAGCTGTGAGTTGCTGAGATTCAGATCCATTTGAGAGTTGTATGCAAGAGGGGCCTCTATATAGGTGTCCATGGTGGAGAATTGGTTCCTGATTGATGTAATCTTGTTGGAAAATAAAGTGGTGAAGTCATCTGCAGTGATGGACATAGTGGAATGGGGAGGAGGGGGGCAGAGAAGAGAGGAAATGGTTGTGAAGAGTGTAGTGGTGTTAGGAGAGCTGCCAATCTTCTCTTGGTAGTAAGCGGCTTTCATAGATGCAAAGTCATCACCTTCCGGTGAAAATTCACCTTTTTGAGATCAAAATAGGACACGAGTAGATCCGATGAGAAAATGTTTGGGGGAGTCGGTCAGCCTGATCGTGTTATTTTTTTCCACACAGCAAAGCTGAACTTAAACTGTGATCTAACAAGGGTAAATAAAGAACGTGTTGTTTCAGTAAGTTCAGCGTTTTCTTTACTTTAAAATCTATGTCTATAAAGGGTAATATTTTATGTATTTGAAGTCTCAGATATGGGAACGGTGAAGAGAGTGAGGGCGAACAGTTTGCAGTTTAGCTTAGCATTGCCGTCTGATCAGCCAATGTTGTCTGTGCATAGCACTTCATCTTTTATAACATGAGATTTTGGTCAAATACATTTGGCCAAATGTATTCAATCTTGATTTTGGTAAAATGTGTAGTTAAAAGATAGAAAACAATAAAAGAAAAGAAAATGCATCTTGTGCATGACCATGACAACAGCACAACTTCTCCATGGACTGCTCACTGCAGCTACAAGGAAATATCTTTTTTTTTTAAATTATTATTATTCCATGTGGAGCATGCCCCAGACCCCCCTAGCTGTGGCAGGTTTTCTCTATATACGTGATGTTTTCACCTTTTTTTTTTTTAACCTGTTTGTATCCTTGGGCTTTAGCTATAGTGATACTATAGTTAAAAGAGAAGAGTTTGGTAATTGGTTAGGTCAGTTGGATAGTTTGAGTTATACCATTTGCTTTGAGAGGAGAGAAATAGAAAACTGGATAAAGAAATAGTCAGAGGTGTGGAGAGGGGTAATACGATTTTGTGGCACAGTTTACAGTTGCGTTTTATGGCATTCGGTGGACACCCTTTCCCAGAGTGCCTTACATTTCTCATTTATACAACTGAGCAGTTGAGGGTTAAGGGCCTTGCTCAAGGGCCCAGCAGTGACAGGTTGGCAGTGCTGGGATTTGAACTCACAAACTTCCGAACAGTAGCTCAATTTTAACTACTGAGCTACCACTGCATTTACATGTGAGGATGAGGTTGAGCGGTTTACCTGGCTTGTGAGCAGTGTTGGGTAAATTACTCAAAAAAAGTAATCCACTACAGATTACTAATTACTCCTTTAAAATTAGAATCTGGTTACATTACTGTTTATTGCATGTCAAAAGTAATCAGATTATTAATTACTTTAGTTTCACATTACTGTCAAAAACCTGTCAAACCTACAAAAATACACTACAAAGTTGTAGCACATGTAAATGTATGACCATGATCAAAAAAAGTTGGATTTATCATAAAACATGTCACTGTTTGTAGGACTACCAGACTGATAAAATCTAAAACTTTTCTAACTAGGCTAGTTTGGTGTCACTAGACAAAGGGAGCTACATTTAAGCTATCATTGTATGGGACTATAGCTTCTACAATGCCATGCAAAATACAATATTCTCTGCTCATATCATGTTCACGTAAACTGGAACTCATATAGCTGTTTACGTACCTTGTTTTCCTGCTCAGCATCAGTGGATATTTCTGTTTGTTTCAACACCTTGGTTTACAACAAAACAGTGATCAGTTGATTAACAGCTGATAATGAAGTTTACATCCAAGCTTGTAACAAAATGGCTTAAAGACAAGAAAGTGAGAAAGTACTGTGGCCATAACAAAGCCCTAACCTAAATCCCATAGATAAATTTGAGGACTGAACTGAAAAACAATATGTGAGCAGGAAGGCCCACAAACCTGACTGAATTACACTAGTTGTATCAAGAACAGTGGGCAAAATAGCAAAGCATTGTAAGGAGCTTGTGGAAGGCTACCCCAAGCATTTAATTCAGGTTCAATTAAAAGGCAATACCACCTAATACTAACAAGGTACAGTGAGGGGAAAAAAGTATTTGATCCCCTGCTGATTTTGTACGTTTTCCCACTGACAAAGAAATGATCAGT
>JAOUWY010000002.1:21106637-21120295 GCA_025728095.1 Prietella phreatophila
TTTCTTGTTGTTATTCTGTCTCTCACTGTTCAAATAAACCTACCATTAAAATTATAGACTGATCATTTCTTTGTCAGAGGGCAAACGTACGAAATCAGCAGGGGATCAATTACTTCTTTCCCCTCACTGTATATGTAATCATTTGGCCCACAAATAATCTGATATAATGAATAAAAGCTCAAATGAATAGGTATCTTGAGTATTATTTTGAAATGACCTCTTAAAAGTAGGAAATCCACATTTGAATTGTATGGAGCTTGAATGTGTTTAACTTCGGTGTATGTAAACTTTTGGCCTTAACTGTATTTAGTAGTTTGTGTCCAATGTCTGTAACAATACCAAGCTTAGAAATGAGCAGTTGCCTGTTAATTGCCCTGATCACGAACTCAGTAGTGTTGGGATTTTAACTCTCAAACTAACTAGCTTGCATTTTACAAATGAAAAGTTACAAGGTTAGAGATAAACGTACATTGTGTTTATACCACAACAGTGTTTAATTCTCATGTCTGATTATTCAGAAGGTGTTAATTGTCTATAACAGCAGCTATGACAGTAATGCCAGTTGTAATTCAAATGACAGGTTTATATTGTTCACTGTGACAGGCTTGTATTGCTCTCTGCTTGATATATCACTTTGCTTGTATTTTTCTCACTTGTAAGTCACTTTGGCGACTAAAAGCATCTGCTAAATGAATAAATGTAAAATTACTGCTCTTAATATTTTAATGATATTAATTAATGATTTATTTATATAGATTTTTTAAATATGTTAATTAATCTTAACAGCTTACACAATCTTACACAAAAAAATGTTATTTATCTAAACAAAATGTGGTGTACAAGAGATTTTTAAAAATGTTAGGGGAAGTGCTGTTATTGATAAATAATCCCTGACGGGTTGGTGTGATATATGATGTGACAAAGCAGAGAGCTGTTACCATCCTTATTTGGATCATTTTCCCAAAATGTTTTATTCCTTACAAAGTGTATGTTATATAGGATAGTACCCATCCTTTTGGCTGTCTAAAGATACAATAAGAAAGATCCTGACCTACTGAAGTTTAGCCTAATAACTTCATACTTTACATGGACTGATGTAAAGATATTCAGGAAATGTATTTCACAGACTCCTCCAGTGTCCATTCTAAATCTGGAAATGTGTTTAACAGAAAAGCTCCTCTTTAAACAGTGAGTTTGTTTATTTGAACATGAATATGCTTCCAAAATTTTTGCAATTAACAGTTTAGGAAATGTAAAAGAAAGCATACCGCTGCTGTGGTAAATACCTGTAATTAAAATAAATAAAAATAGACATCAAGGAAATTACTCAAATAAGAGTAACTAGATCATATGGTGAAAAACTACTTCAGTAATTACTTTACAAAATACTTTTCAGATGTTTACAATTATCACAACTCATCTGTAGATGTTCTACTCAGTTTTTATGTTAGCTAACCAAGTGAGCTTATGCTGAAGTGAATACCATTCTTTATATACTGATGATTATTGAGGTGGTGATGTTAGATGACTAGCTAAATAGCCAACTAATTAAAAAAATGCTCTTGGATCAGGAGCTACAGTGAAACTAATATTGGCACCTTTGGTAAATATGACCAAACAAGGCTATGGAAAATTCTCTAAATTATTGAATCATATGATCTTTTGTTCAAAAACTTCACAAAAATGATCTGCTCAGGGATATCAAACAATTGCAAACGTCACCAGTTTATCCAAAAATAAAAATCTTTGTATAGAGAAAACAATAGAATTTGCATTGCAGTTCTAATACTTTTGGATGGGACTAAATGTTTAACCCCGGGGTCCAAAGGTGTTTTGGGCCCTGGAGAAGTTTTGACACGCCTTGACATTTGTGTTTTTTTCAGTTGCTTATAAACACATTAACGTCTGAAGTCTGATTACACTGAATTCAACACAAACGGCTAAAATATTATGTGAGCGGCAAGTATATAGATGTTTGTATTCAATAAAATAAGGCCATATAACACATACTAAACATTTGTTCACATGACTTTTGAGAACTGGATCTGTAGATTGGAGTTTTTGCTACAAAATGATTCAGGAATGCATGACTCTTTCATACAAAACAATATATTCATTTAACTTCTGTAAGACACTTTGAGTGTCAGAAAGGCTGTATGCAAGGTGGTGTGAATTATCATGAATATTGATGTGATTCACACCTGAAGAGACAAAAACCCCTCCCCTGGGCCTATCAATGGGTAATGCATGTTTTTTTTTTCTTGACTTGCAACCTGGTAGACGCTAATTCCAGTTCACTCTCAGACGTTGCCAAAGATGCCTGCAGTGTTTGGTTATTTGTTCAACGATTCCTGCTTGGTCGAGGAGTCAATTTTAGATTTCTTTAGGACTCTGCTGATCGTTGTGAATTTTCAACGCACACACTTTTAGTTGAGCCAGATCTGATACTAAGCCCTCCATCTGTTTTGAGAGAGATGCTAATCTGTTGAAGCCTTTTGCTCTGGGCTTCATCCCTTATCAGTAGCCTTGCTGAGCGGTGCTGCCCTGATAATGTCTGTCTGGACACTGGAGTCTAGATATTCTAAATGAGCTTGCTGAGTCAGCATGGTCATTCTGTGCATGGAATGTTTGAACCAACAGAGATGGGGATGAGATCTCTGAGATAATCTGTGCCAAGACATTGAACACACAGCTGATGCTTGTCCCTAGACTACAGAAGGTTCGGACATTGCTCACACGTGTTGAATATTTAACTTCTTAAATTGTAACAGTAAATCAAGTAAATTGATTTAATTGTACTATGAGTTAATCATAGAAACAAAATTCAGTTAAGGATAACACAGTAGGTAACATTGCTGCCTCACAGCTTCAGGGTCCCCAAGATTCGATCCTGAGCTCAGGATATGTCTGTGTAGAATTTTGTGTATTCTCCCTGTGTTCACATGGGTTTCCTCTGGATTCCTTGATTTCCTTCTACCTCCCTAAAACATGCAGGTAGGTGCATTGGCCCTAGGAGTGATTTTAAGTATGTAAGTGTGTGTGTACATGGTGCCCTGCAATGGACAGGCATCCCATTTGGGGTGAGGGTGTCACACATATTTATCACATCAGTTTTCCACCGTGTTTGTTTTCAGATAGAAATTTCTCACAAATCTTCTCATGTACCTGTATGATCTGCTAAAGAAATTATAAATGAATGGGGATGACATGAGTCAATGCTGTCTGGGACAAATTGGGACACTTTTGTGTTCACACAACAAATGTCATGTGCTTATATGCATCCCAGACAAACTTCGAAGGTGGTTTGAACCATCAGATCACAATGCGTCTCCAAGACATTCACACCTCCACATAGGTCTATTCACGATTGGATCACAGAGGACGTATGTTAATACCGGGTGTGAATAGAGTTACGGCAGAGACTCAACTCGGCTCGTTAGCATTCTACTGGTTATCGATGACTAGCTCAATGGCAGTGACCGTGGTATTAGAATGAAAGTTGAAACTTTGGAAGCTAATCTTTTTGCGTAGATGATTAGGTGAGATAAATGGGCAGACTAAAGCAGCATCACACTCGTTAGGCAGATGAATTCCCACTAGTGCAGTATTGTGGGTAATGTAGGCAACCTTTAAACAAGGTGAAAATAGACCAAAATATTGATAAAAATTGTTTTAAAACTTAGAATAATGAAATAATTGAACACAAAGTAGTAATTTCAATACAAAGTAAATCTTGGACCTCACTGAAGATTACGTTAATTATAATAATTAATAAGCAAGTCGTTCAGAATGGAGATGGATTTTTCCTTTAAATAATCATCTAAAAACACGGGTTTTGCAGACACACATTAATTCTGACCTTGGACGATTCTCAAAGTTCCATTTAAATTAGTATGCAGTGAAGAGTGGAATTGAGGATGATTTAAGTTGAGAAGCTTAAAGAGACAACCTGAATTATTTTGATGGCATTCATATGTGTTGTGTGAATATTTCTATGATTGGTTTTGACAAGCTCCACTTTTCGTTTGTATACTTCAAGGTCCAAAATTTTATTTCTTTGTTCACGTCCTCCACTCTATTGCACATAGGCTGTGCTTCAATGTGGCAAGTCTTCTATGCTAGATTCCATTCGCCACTGCCTCCACTACATTATTTAAATTCCAACACACCTCAGAGGAGTGTACGGGTGTACCATTAGCTGGTGTCATCTACCATTACATGGTCATGTCAGGACATGAGAAAACAACTGCGATTAAACTAGGAACCAAGCTGAAAAACAGTCCCAAGGACTATACTGAGCTCTTATGATGTACCAAATTTACATGTCTGAAAACTATTTTACATCATTTGGTGAAATACTGGTTTTGGAATAGCATTCATCCTGTGCATGAGTTTGTAAATTAAATGCAAAAAAAAAAAAAAAATGCAGCAGATGAAATGTAAAGTACCAAACTGGTGATATGAAAGCGAGCATTTATACATTACTGTATTCATGACCTCACATCCAACAGTGTTGATAATACTATGTAGTTTAATTGATGCATATGAATAAAAGTATTTTCATCAACGTAACTTTATCTTAGGAATGAGGCCAGTTACAGAGATCACAATGAATTCAACTACAAAGATGGAAGAAGTCAATAAATAAAATATGCTACCCATACTAATAACCCATTTGTAAGTTGTTTGTTTCCACATAATTAGACAATATCAGCTCATAAAGATTCTCCATTATTGCATCTGGATTATTATTTGCTTTTTATATTTGTTGCAAGAGATCTTCTTATGACTAAGTTTCTATGACTTCATGCGATCCACAGAAATTTGCCCAAAGAAGATATTTTTAGTTGACATGTAATCTTAAGAGTTCATGTGCAACTCATTAGGAAACAAAAGGCACTGGATAACACCACAGCCTCTGAGGGGTGTGTGACTGCATTAGGAAAACACTGACCACATTTGGGGTCACAAACCGCAGCCCTGAGCCTGGGATAGGATTTATAGACTTATAAAATCATTAGCGTACAACAAAAAGCTTCTGTGAAATTATTAAGCAGCTGGTAGTTTTTCTGATCTCATTCAAGAGTTTTTACATTAAAAAAAATATATATTATTATTATTTTTTAGGATTTCTACCTGTTGGAAGGATTGTCAATTTAAGCTGTGCAGCAGATAGACAGGACACTCAAATGACTCTCCAGCCACACCACCTGAGTCAGCACATTTCTCTGCTCGATCATCTCTTTGCCAGAAAAGGACAGACACAAAAAGCAGACCAGTATAAGATCAAAGGGGACAACTTAGGAGAGACAGATGAGGGAATTAAAGGCAGAGAGAGTTTTCCTAGACTGAGGCATCATTTACTCACAGCAATATAAACAGCATACAGTATACAACCCCAATTCCAAAAAAGTTGGGACTCAGTGTAAAAGTTAAATAAAAACAGAATGCAATGATTTGCAAGTCACAATAATATTCAAAAGTAAAGCACGCGCATTAAGAATTGATTCCGGGATTTCCCAAATCGATATCGTTTCATTAAATTGAAGATCGATTAAAATCGGAGAATCTATATTTTTTTACCCAGCCCTACTGTAGATGATGAGACTTTCAAAGTCTTCGCAACTTTACATTCAGGAACATTATTCTGAATTTTTTCCACAAATTGTAGAAGTTCTTCGTAGATCGGTGTACCTCTGCCCATCTTTACTTCTGAAAAACTCTGTCTCTCCAAGATACTCTTTTTACACCAAATCATGTTACTGACCTGTTGCCAATTAACCTCCAGCTGTTTCTTTTTAGTAACACTTGCTCTTCCAGCCTTTTGTTGCCCTGACACACTTTTTTTGAGATCTGTTACAGTCATCAAAGTCAAAATTACCTTTTTTCTTTTCCCTAAAATGGTACATTTACTCAGTTTAAACATTTTGATATGTTTTCTGTGTTCTATTGTGAATAACATGGGTTTATGAGACTTGCAAATCATTGCATTCTGTTTTTATTTACAGTTTACACAGTCCCCCAACTTTTTTGGAATTGGAGTTATATTTCAACAAGTAAGTTCATGTTTTTATTCTACAGCACTGCTGAGGTTTCTGTTCTAGAAAAGCAGCTCTGACAGTAGAGCCAGTTTATAATAATACTAATAAAAATTTCTATTGTAACAACTTACACAGGAACTTATATGGTGGACTTTCCATATAATCGAACGCTAATAGTAAGGAAGAAGTCTTCAGTGTAGGCACTGAAGTCAGTAACTTTTCTGCAACAGAAAAGTGTTCAGGTTTGAGTTTTTTTTTGTGGTTTCTTGGTGAGGATGACTGTTTATAGTTGCTGTAATGCAAGTGGAAATGAGCCAATGATTTAAAAGCATAATTCGTAAGTAGATTATAAATTGTAATCATTGGCAAACTGGACGATGTGCTGCTGATGGAAAATAATCAAGTCTGGGGAGGTAACAGTAACTACACTTTGTGTCAGGCTGCATCCCGATGGAAAAAAACAAAAGTAGGTGGCAAAATTACTGACAGTCATAAAGTATATGTAGAATAAATTAAAATATTTATCCCAACACCAATAAGTCAGTATTAGGATTTGAAAACAAATTCTGTGAATTGAATTGGGTAGAGAACATGCACAGATGTGTTTTTCTTTTTTAAAAAATGACTTTGTATTGGTAATATTGTGCAAGGAGGAGTGGTCCAGGATATTTGTGTGTTCTTTGTTTAGACCTTATTTACAGAGACTCAGAGCTGTTAGCTTCTACAACAGCACCGTCAGCAATATTGTAATTTTGAAACCATTTTTGCAGAACAAAACTGCACTACCTAAGAAAACATTTATATTTCGGAGAAAACCGGTGTTAAAATAAGATGGTACAGCATCTCTATTTCTAAGTTCAAAATAAATAAGCCAGTAATTGCGGACATGACTCTAGCTCTCATTTGCGGTGCTGGGAGACACACGCTTTCCCATGTAGTGTGACACCGTTGACCTTGCGCTCTCGTTCCTGTCACGTGGTGATAAAACGGGCCTGCTGCTCGTTTCCCAGCATTCACCCTCTCCTCATTCCACTTGCCTTTGGAGTATTCAAAGAAACTGAGCCCAGCGCTTAAATCCCTGAATGGACCTCACACACTCCCAGACAAGGCAGTGGAGTGGGAAGGGTGTGTTTTATGGTTGTGTTGAAGTGAGTGTCAGGATGGATTACTCTGTGAAAGCAGAGCCCTTTTGTCTTGTGCTCAGGACCTACAGAAATGCAGGCAAGGCTAATTTAAAAGTAAATAAATAAATAAATGCCTAGATGCCTCACTCTATAGCCAAGCATCTGAACCAAATACCAACCAGAGCAAATAATGAAGCTTCATGCACAGGAAATGACAAAGAATTTGGCATCTTGTAATAAATCAGGTAATCAGACCCTTCATGAGCTGAGTTAAGTGCTTTAGAGTGGAAAACCACAAAAATGTGCACTGGAGTGCTTAGTCAGTTGCACAAGCTGAACTGGTCATTAGCAACCAAAACCAGTTCATCTACATATTGAATTCTAACTAAAAGACTGCCTTTTAAATTCTGTAGTCACAGTGAATTTAGCCTGAATTTGTATGTACTTTCACTACTAGTTATAATCGTTAGAATGTGACCTCAGCATTGGTAGAATTGTTTTATTTTTATGATTTTGAAAGCTGTCTGTCAAAATGTACCCAGTGTATTTGCCTATGAAACAGTGACCTATTTTCTTCTGTCTCCCTACCATCGTATCCGGCGTGTGACTTATCGCGAAGCATGCCTGGGAGGACCATGGTGACCATACCAAACAACTGTGCTTTTGTGAGTTGATATGCATAATCAGTGAGAAGTAGTAAATTTTTTGGGGGTGAAACGTTGAAGAAATCCATTCTTAATGGAAAAATCGCCCATGAATCAATATGTGATCTTGAATTGTGGAAGTTTTTATGAGTTGACGTAAATCATGAACAAGTTAGTTTGTTTTCTCTCTGCTTACCCATACTGCCATTCGACCACTTGCTGATAATGGTGCCAGTCTCTACCTAAAGAGAGTGATGCAGCAGTGCTTTAATCCTCAAGTCTGTCCAACTCTCTCACTTCCTCATCTGTTCAATCTTCTCAAAACAGATCAGCTTGCAAAGATTCCACTTTCACGCAAATACCACCGTCAACACCAATATGCTTTTCACATTCTAGATTTCTAACTAGCCACGTGGAGTGTCTGCCATAACTCGGCGCAAATGTGTCGTATAGCTGCATTGCATTCTGGAACTGTGACTACAATGTATATTTCCATTCATACCACATTGGATTTCTCACTAATATGACATAGAATATCACTAGAAAATGGTATGAAAAACACTTGCAAATCTGACCATAATTTCCAGTGTTTGATATTGAGGAATTAGTAATCTCATATTAAATACCATTGCAACTGCACTAGCAATGGTTCCTTGTTACATCAGTGTTTCGTAAAACTGCTAACGTTTTAACAGAAATAATATAAGTACAACACAAACCAACCAAACTTTAGAGTTTCTTTCCATGTATACACACACAGGAAGTAATTCCTAAATCACTGATTGCATTTCAACATCAGAAGGCCTATATTTCAATACCTAATCTTTATATTTCACTACTACATGCTGGTGTACACACTACACACAAACTTCATCTCCTCCCTTCAGGTACAGATGAGGAGGACCAGATGTTAACTGGATTCAGAGCTTCCAGGTTTTTCTGGATTTTGTAATTGTATTTATTTTTTTTGATGTCTTAACTTACAGTTAAAGAAATAAGCTTATTACAAACATTATGTTGATCAAGTGTTTTATACTGATTCATCCTGAAAACAAACTTGGAACACAGTTCAAACTGCAATAGTTCACCATTCTGTAATGTATTTACTTCACATTATGGGTGTGCCTGGTAGCTTCATTCCTCACATTCATTGTAGTACTTCCAAATCTCGACACTTTTAATGATAGGCTATTGTTGAACAGAATACGGCAGTGAGTAGGTAAACAAGTCCTGTTACAGTTGGTTATCTTGAACGGTTGCTTAATATAGTAATAACTGACAAAGTAGAAGCTTGTGATAAAGCAGCTAATCCTGATCTAGCTTGAGACAATGTCAAACTAATTCTCAAAAGGGAAATTTGAAAGAAATAATTAGAGAGAAAATTTAGAGATGTTTCTAAAATTAATTTCAGAACGAAGTTTTAGGACCTGGTGCAATGAGCTCAGAATACAGATTAAATAAAAAATAAAATAAAACAGCAAATACACACTCGGCTGTAGATGAAAGGTTTCTTTAACAATGTCCTGCTGGTTTAGACTACAGCGTGGGACACAAGAGGGGATTGTAGCACAGAGAAGTGCACACACAAATGTACAGATATGTACACACACCCGCCTGCACACACACACACACACACACACACACACACACACGCACACACCCAAACATTAAAAAGAATTATCCCCAGCTTCTCTCACTGACCACATGGTCTTTCTTTTAGATTCCATGAAACCCACATAAAAAGCAGGGTTTACAGTACACTTGCCTGTCCTTGTAGCGGTAGGACAATGTTATTTTAAGGCAGCGTTTAAAGTCTGAATGCATACAAGTGACTACAGCGGGAGTTTGGAGGCAGCGTTTAGAATCGTCCTCTGCCTTGCCCTCGTCCTCTGCCTCGTCCTCGAGTGTGAAGGTGTTGAGCAGCCCTCCTGATCTTCCTCCTCTCCTCATGGTGCTCTCGTTGAGCCTGTTGTTGACTCTGCTGTTTCTCAGTCTGTGCCAAATTACAACCGAGAGAACAGGATGAACATGAATGCTAACTTGGACATATCAACCGCATAAACTGACTGAACCAGTTGACTTCAGACACTTTAATTCATGCAATTATGTAGCACCAGTGCAATGGGGAAAAAATAAAATAATCATGCCGAACCTATTTATTTTTTATTTATAAGTGCACTATGTGGTGTCACCCAGATGAGCCGGAGTTCCCGTTTGATTCTGGTTCCTCTCAAAGTTTCTTCCTCATATCGTCTCAGTTTTTCCTCGCCACTATCACTTCTGGCTTGCTCATTAGGGATAAATTTAAAATCTATATTCTGAATTGATATATTTCTGAAAAGCTGCTTTGGGACAATGTCCATAAATACTTCTCTTATACTGTATGGCAGTATATGTGTGACTTTATTTTTTTTGTCTTTGACATATGTTCTGGGGGAAAAATAGCTCTATGGAGTATGTAGAGAATTTTAAAAAGCACTGTGTTCGGTCTGTGTGGTCTCAACACTTCACATCACGATATAATCTGCTACACAAAGTTAAAGTGATCATTTCAAAAGACTAAACAGTACTTTCTGGTCATCAACAGACAGATGAAATTCTGCTTAAGAACAGCTTTGCCGCTATATCTGGCCGGTCGTACCCACTAAGCCGCTGTTAGATGTTTCTTTTGCCCTGTGTTTATTCAGTCTAAACACATGAGAGACTGAGCCACCATGATCACCATGGCTTACAGTTCTCTAATGTTAATCACAGCTAAATTCCACTTTCACCTTAAATTTACTCCAGTAGGATGATTACAGGATTGTCTGAAACTTTGAAATCTGTAGTCAGACACAATCTTGAAATCATCTTTAATCTGTGACGGCACCAGCGAAAAGAGCAGGATACTTCTATCTGGTACCGGTCTTTATTCCTTCACTTCTTTCTTTTACATTCCTTCTTTCTAGAACTACAACAGGTAAAGCCTTTAACGTATGTGTAAATATTTAAACCATTGAGGGGTGGGATCTTCACAATGAGCACTGGCTGCATAATGTCCCATAAAATTGAGTGAATTTAACAATGTAACAAAGAAATTTATCACCGTAACTGCACAAAAACACGTAGTATAGTAAAATCAATAAGTCACAACTGAATTAAATTAAAGACATAATACCGCAGCGCTCACGGGTTTATATTAATGCGTTCGTTCCACTATAGTTATATAGCAGACGATCTACATAAACAAACATGTAGGAGAATCTCCTTTGAGATGTCTGTATGTCTGCATTTTTGGAGTCTCCATTGTGATTGTGTTGGAGCGTTCCAGTCTTCAATCCTTTAAAACGTAAGGCTTGGTTACATAAACTGTAACCAAGGTTACATGCCAAAACTTTAATTGAAACTTGTAGCAGTTAACTACATTTTAAATATTTTTTTTACCCATACAAAATTTGTGTTTGGGAAATATGTGTAGGAGATATGTGTAACTAGAATATTTTCATACATGTCAATTTTGAGTCACCTTAGAATAATTATCCAATTACAGGCATAAAATTTACAATAAAATAGATTTTAGATCTGAACATTTCAACATAAACAGTGTGTAAGTGTCAGAAAACTGTTGATTACACAAGTGCAGATATTCTGTGATATTATTCAATCACAGCAAATAGAGCCATAAGACCAATCCAAAAAACAAGCAAGCAAAAAACAGGCAAGTGGCCATGTTGGTAGGCCACACAAAGTTATGGGAAATGAAGTTAGACGTCAATTCCGGTATCGACAGTAAGGGTCAAATATTTCTATATATTTCGCAGTGATATTGGATTTTTAAAACAGTGAAAGAGGGAGCATAAAATGTGGGTCAATATAAATTACAATCAATATAAATTGCATCAGAGTGCAGTTGAATGCTCGATTTTGATTGATCAGAAGGTATTGATTAAAGTAAGTAGTCAAGTTCACTAGCAAACTAATTAATGTTAAATGTCCTTGATGTCATGTTATCAGGTTTTGGCTGGCTGAACAAGTTGAATTTTGTTGACCTTATGTCAGAGCCATATCATCCTACAGCTCTTGCCTGGTTTCCCAATGTAGCTAAGCAGGGTTGAACCTGACAAGTACCTAGACCTCCCGTGGGAAAACTAAGGTTGCTGCTGGAAGTGGTAATAGAGAGGCCAGCAGGGGGAGGTCACCATGTGGTCTGTGTGGGTCCTAATGTCCCAGTATAGTGACAGGGACTCTATACTGTTAAAAAAGCACTGTCTTTCTGATGAGACGTTAAACTAGTACATTTCTAGTAAACTGGTGGGCATTCTGGCACACTATGGCTGCCATCGCATCATCCAGATGGATGCGACACACTGGTGGTGGTTGAGGAGATTTCCCCCATAGAATGTAAAGCGCTTTGAGTGCCTAGAAATGCACTATATAAGTCTAAAGAATTATTATTGTTATTGAGATGACTTTCAGAGGCAGGGAAGATGATAAAGGAAGAGAAACAGGTAGAGAAAGAGACACAGAGAGAAGGCCCAAAGATCATTCTGTTTATGCCTTCAAGTCAGCAGTCATACTCATACAGACCCCATCCCTCCATCATCACCTTTTACAACCAAGATAAATTCCCTGCAATCTCAACACTGCCACTTCCCACACAAAATACCATTTACTTTGATGGATCACAGTTACCTACTGATCCAAATTTCGTATTGTACGTCTTTGTTTACAATATAAATCTAATTAAGTGCGCCTATCACGATTTGAGCAACAGATCAATAAGCAATATGGCTCTCGCAGCTGCTTCCCACAGAAGATGTCTACTATTGCCAATATTTTCAGCCCATAAAACTCTTGGGGTCTCCTTATTTTCAATCAGCACATCCAATAATCTGTCATCATTAAGACAGAAAGAATCTAAACAATGACTTTGAAGCTGATAGATCAGAAGGAGAAAAACATATGAAAGATGACATAAAATAGTATTTTTGGAGTGTTGTACATTTGAATGTTTTGCAGCTAGTGACATACACCATGGTGGCACAGTGGGAAACATTGGTACCTCACAGCTCCAGGATCCCCAGTTTGATTCTAAACATGGGTTACTGTATTTGTGGAGCTTCTGTGCATGCTCTTCCAGTGTTTGTTTGGCAAAAGCATACCAGTAGGTGGATTGATGCCTCTAAATTTACACAAGGTATGAATGAATGTGTGCAGTGGATGGCATCTCATCCTGTTGTATTGCATTACATCTAATTGATCTGTACTCTTTCCTTGATATTGTTTTTCATATTTATGTTGATTTGTGATCTATGTTCTCACATATTGTTGGAACATAGATTCTAAAGCATCTAAATAACTCTAGCAAAGGATCACTGTAACCCATGTTCATGTGTATAGCTAGATAAGATTGTAATCTGTAAAAACTTTTCAGATGGAGAAAATTCTGGGAGTAAAATGTTTGAAAAGAGCATAAAGAACACAGAAAATGGGTTTGAGATGAAAAATTGCCTTTGCCTTGCAAATGCACTTAAAAGAGAACCAAATGAGTGATAGCTTAGTGCTGACCAACACTTACTTCTTTCATATGGCCCATATACTGCCATGGAATGACAGTGATGAACTCGTATGTATCTGGCCACCAGATACAGCCACATCTCAACATTTATTAGACCAACAAACTTACAGTCGGGCCACTGTTGGCCCAAAATTGAAATGCCACACAATCATTAGACATGGTAGGTGGTATTCGGGTTATTTTTTTTGTAGAATCTAAATGCTATGTAAACATCAAATATAGCTGCTTACCAGTGGGCCACATTTACATACATATATATATATATATATATATGTGTGTGTGTGTGTGTGTA
>JAOUWY010000002.1:21157903-21169906 GCA_025728095.1 Prietella phreatophila
GTCTATAGGGTGTGTCAATACACAGGAGGGCAGCATTAAACTAGCAGAATCCATATATAATACCGAGGGACAAATTAAACCAAAGAGCAAACAAGACTCCTTCCAGAAATGCTAACAGATGTTTCCTCGCAGCCATATAAATTCATTGCCTATTTGTGTTTTTATTTATTTATTTAAAAAATCTGTTTATGTAGAGCATTCCCCAATCTCAGTTTAAGTTGTTATAACTAAAAAAAGAATCGTGTATTTGAACGAGTGCATTAATAAACCTGTGGTTTGCCTTGCAGATTATTTTACTGCTTAGCACCTAAACTTTAGAACATGTACCCCAATCTCGAAAAGTGAACTCTTTAAAGTGAATTCTTTCATGCGACTGTAGAATTAAGAAATCTAATTTATACACCTATGTGTCTCATCCGTTTTTTTTCTAATTCAACCATACAGGCATATTGCAGTAGCACTGTGTGTCCACTAGAGGGAGGCACTTCATAAAATCTATTGTAATTCAAACTAACCACAGTTTAATAACTAAACGTTTCCAAATAAATTGACCGTAATGACTGAATAATTCATGAGTTAATGAATGCCCTGTTTTATAAAGAAAAACGTTTGTTTGGTTTGTTCCTCTAGTGTGTACACCTTAATCTGTGTTTTAGCCCTTAATTAGTTTGTCTATGTTTCTCTGTTTGTTGCAAAGTCATATTGTGTTTTAATTATTAAAATATTCTTCATGAAAAAAAAGTGTCAGTGAGTCTAGAAGTCATGTTTGCACTGATAATGTGTATATACAGTATAATAGCGTGTCTAGACATGATTCCTAAATTATATTCATATGGCTTAGACTGAGATTATATTCCCTTATATTCACAAGGTTTAGATGAAAAGCCAAGCCTCAAAGAAGACAATATAGATATTTTCAGCAGGTATTTCATGATGGAAAAATAGTAAGTTTAAGTGAAATATTTGACTAGAGGGCTTCTCTCTCTCTCTCTCTCTCTCTCTCTCTCTCTCTCTCTCTCTCTCTCAACACAACAGACTGTGGGTAGAATGAACCCTTAAAACTCCTGCCGTATTATTCAGATATTCTTCATAAAACAGGGCATTCATTAACTCATGAATTATTTCATGAAGCATGTTTAGTTATTAAACTGAGAAACATTAATTTAGACCTGCAGAAAATGTGCCTGGAGTTTAAGAGGTTGAGTAAGTAAGTAGGTAGGAAAGTAAACTGACAGACAAACAAACAAACAAATAAATTAATAAAGTGAAACATGAGGTTGCATTTTATTATTTTCCATAAGAGGAACTTACGAGACTGACAGGAACTCCAAACAGTGTAAAGAATAGAGGCAGTGTGTTTTTTTTAAAAAAGCATTTACAGTTCAATTGCAGAACGTTCTTCCATTCTAGGGGATTTTTCTGCTTTTGCTTACTGACTTAAGTTTCCTTTTATCTCGTGTGTTCATCTCCTGCACAGAAACACAGAAAACAACACTACTCTACATTCTGTCCCAGTTATAAAATAAGTCATGTTGGTAAGAAGCCACTATTCCATCTATTTAAAAGGAATCAGTCATCAGAGCCACCTTAGAAAGCCTGCCTTGCATGAAGGGCGGCACAACGTGGGCGGCTGCAGGGACTCTGTTATCACAAGTAGTAAGTTTTTAAAAAGGCACGCATGAACTGTGTTAGAAAAACACCAAAGAGGAGAAGGGTGTTGTATCATACAGCTGCTTCTTACATAACACTTCAGTGGTGACAGGAACATAGGCAAGGTGACTTACCGTTGGATCCAAAACAGCACTCTTTTGGAAGAGGAAATGGGTGAACAGACTACATCACCAGACGGGTACAGCAACTTATTTATTTATTTATTTATTTATTTAAAATCTCTGTAAAAGACCTTTGTCTCATGTGCTGTTTTTGGTCTTGGGCTGGCTCTGAAAGCTCTTAATTATCATTTTAACACTGCTCTCTTAGATCAACTGATGCAGCTGGATTACTACATTATAGTTACAGAAAAGTAGCAGAGGTATCAAATTCCTGTAGGATACTTTAGTTTAGTCTTAGACATCATTGTTGCACAAACTGTATGAATATACAGCACTGTGCAAAAGTTTTAGGCACATGTGAAGAAATGCTGTAGAGCGAAGATGAAATGAAATGTTTCTACATTAAAAAGAAAACACAGTAAAGAGCAGTAAACAGAATTAAACGAAACAAAATCAATATTTGGTGTGACAAAAAAATGCAAATAAAAATTGTAGTCTCTGGTAGAATTAGTGTAGTTTTATGAGGAAATGAGCTGTAAGTATTATTGAGCATCTTGCAGAACCAGACACGGTACTTCTGGAGACTTTGACTGTCGCACTTGCTTCTTATTTCTGCAGCAAATCCCAACAGCCTTCAATGTGTTTTTTGTCTGAAAAGTCTCTCTTATCACTTAATACACTGCTTTCTATAGTGACATACAAACACTTTTCTGTAACATTTAATTTTGTGTTGGAAAACTAATGTTTGGGAATCTAACATGTTTTTGTACTGACTCGATAATTTAGAAGTCATAAAATAAAAAAAAATCTATAACAAATTTGTACTAAAAATAGGGTGCCTAAAACTTTTGCACAGTACTGTATGATTTGGAATTAATGAAGTTTTTTCATGTTTATATTTTCTGTGAGGCTTATAAATAATCAAAATTCAAATATTGATAATGCTAATAATATAACGCACTGAACATACTGTAATATCAGGTCCACATACTGTCTAGAGCCCATTTCCTGCTATACACAGTTTGTCATCACCTCTCTACTCTTTCCATCAACGAAAACGGGCCACTTACTGTTTTTCATAGCGTCTGTTTTTGCAGGTGCATGCACGAAAACATATTCACCACTTACGTAAAAATATCACATGTTCAAAGAATATAAAACCACGTTTTTAATAAAAAAAATAATAAATAAAAAATTAGCAAAGATGTCTGTCACATGTCTTGTGGACTGTAAAACCGGATAAGTTCATTTAACTCCAAAAATCTGAGGAAACTAATTCGCTCAAAATTTTTAAGTTGATAAATCAATTTCTAAAAAAAATTTATTGAGTTGATAAAATTAATTTTTAAAATCAATGTTTAAGTGTATTTGGTTTAAAGAAATTGATATATCAACTTAAAAATTTTGAGGTAATTAGTTTCCTCAGCAGGTATAATTAAACATGAAAAAGAGAAGCAAAAACATATTCTGTATACTGTATGTACATCCTAGTAATAAAATATTTCATTTATTGGCCACACACTGACTCAGAGTTGTTTAGCGCTTAGGATGTCAACTTATTTAAAGTTATTTAAACAATAACATTTTTCCATTATAATGAACATAGTATGCTAGCAAAGCATATATGTAGATGCAGTGTGTATTTCTCAGTAAACCCAACATGACAATGGACTCTTCCAGCAATTCCTGATTGTTTACTTTGTTTCCCCATACAGATTCGAGCAAAGATGATTACTGGAATAGGTGTAAATCTTTTATCTTCAATCAATCAAACCTGAATGAAAGCGATCATATTGCACAGCTGATGAATTTCTCCGTGTTAATTCATTTTATGAATTTGGATATCGTTGCCAAGTTTAATCAGATGTGATTGATTTACTTTGCATTTCTGATTTAGAGAGTACTGCATCCTGCCGCATACAAACACACAAGCAAAAATAGAGCAACGTATGGCCAAAAGTATGTGGACACTTGAGTATTGAACATCCCATTTCAAAACCATGGGAATTAATATTGAGTTATTTCCATTATTGCTGTTTAATATCCGCCGCTCTTTTGGGAAGGCTCTCCACTAGATTTTGGAGCGTGGCTGTGGGAAATTGTGCAAATTCAGTCACAAGAGCAATAGTGAGGTCATGCACCGATGTTGGGCGAGGTGGCCTGCGGTGCAGTCGGTGTTCCAGTTCATCCCAAAGTCTAGTGGGGTTGAGGTCAGGCCTCTGTGAAGACCACTCACATTGTTCCACTCCAATCTTGGCAAACCATGTCTTCATGGAGCTCGCTTTGTACACAGGAACACTGTTATTCTGGAACACATCTGGCCACTTAGTTCCAATGAAAGGAAATTGTAATGTTACAGCATCCATTGTATACATACATACATGTATGTTCATAGCGGTGTTAAGGTCAGGTATCTGTATACTTTTTGGACATGTAGTGTATGCTTGATTCTTAAATATGAAGCTGCATTTATTCAGAACTACAGCATAGTGCCCCAACTTTAACTGCTTTACTGGCCAACAAAACACATAAATTGTCTTCATGCTAGTTTAATTATTTTTATTTATTTATTTTAAAGAAATCACATGCAAATTACTTGATCAATATACCTAGTTTAGAATTTATATGTTAATATAAAACATACATTTGTAATTTGCCCAGCTTGTCTGTGCTTTATAAAAAACCCTCAGTAGCTTATCAAAGCACTCTTTTCATTACAAAGCACCATGCTGTTCGGGAGATAGAGAAATAAACCTGCATTACAGTGGGGTGAGGTCACCGAATATATATATCTGATAAGGTAATTCGACACAGGTGTCTATTCACATATGCCCCTTCATGTTTATAGGTGGGTTTATGTTTTATGATCATCAGCAGGACCTGAAACAAACTCACTGTGATACCTTTCACTGTTTGTATCACTCCGCTTGTCTGTTTTCGCTACATAGAATGACAGTTCTAGAAATAGTTCCTTCAGTTACAGCTGTTAGTACACTTGCGACAGGCTGTCAGTCAGTGTGTGCACTGAAAACATGCAGCATTTTATCCAGCTGTGGCTTCTTTGAAAAATATGTTCATTGACGGAGCGAAAATATTTGGAAAAAGTCTGACATGTCAGTTACTCAGTATTAATTTCTTGCTTATGGAACTGTTGTATAAAAGCAATATGACACTCACAATCATGCTGTTGTACTACATACCCACATGGTTGTGATTACCTGTGGTACAGTACAGCAGCACGCCTGCCTGTGAGATAATGCTTAAATATAATGTAATTGCTCCATTGCACATGATCAAACTATAGCCCTCAGGTCCAATATCAAATATAATACATGCAAATGTTTGGCCTAAATGGTGATATCTACTTCCACAATTATGCCAAATTACAATATAGTATTATGTATTTACTAAAATCTAAATTGTTATACATACAGGTTATTTATTTATGGAAATTTTCAAAAAAATTCCCTGCAGTTATTTGAGACCAGTTTATAAATACATTATTCGGAATGAGCAGATAATGTGTTCTAAATACATACACATACAGATGGGTTTTTTTTTTTTTAGAAAGCTTTCACACACAAAGCATCTAGTCTTGACTAGCGGTGTGCATCATGTGGAAAAAAAAATTCACAAAGGCAGCAGGTTTGTACTTTCATGTGGTCGAGTGGTCAGGTATGAAAACTTGTGGCTATGACTGAACAGTCAGATATGTAGCTCGTGGGACAGAAGGAAGAATGTGAAATGTTATGATGAGGACATATAAACAAATGTAATAACTGTGTAAGTGGGATTAAAAAACACTCCTCTGTCGTGATGTAGCAGAGGAACTCTCACAGCCAGAGTTTACTGTACACACCATACAGACAATGCTGACATTTTTGCTTTTTAATGTTTCTTGGGGCATAATTGTAGGGTTTTAATTCAAGAACTTTCCCCTCCCTCATTCCCCCCAAAGTTTAGACCATGCCTATGCCCAAATACAGACACAGATTTAGATTTTTGAAGCAATGAATCAGTTTAACGCTACTTTATTCTACCTTAAAGAAGCATCTATTCTAAATTGCATTAAATCACATAGTAACTGTTTTACTCCATCTTCTTTCTTTACAGGCTGTCTCAGTCTACGAATGATTATGACTATATGAATGAAGACCAAAAATATGATGAATTGTGTGACATTAAAAGCAACAATAACGTGACATACCAAATTTACTCTTTCATATGTGCGCTCGGACTACTGGGCAATGTTCTAGTCCTTGTCACATATGCATTTTATAAAAAAGCCAAGACCATGACAGATATCTATCTACTAAACGTGGCCGTGGTGGATCTCCTGTTTGTTCTTGCCTTGCCTCTGATTATATATAATGAGCAGTATAACTGGAGCATGGGTACCTGGGCTTGTAAGGTACTACGAGGAAGCTACAGCATCAACCTGTACTGCAGTCTGCTCCTGTTGGCCTGCATCAGCGGAGACCGCTATATTGCCATCGTTAAAGCAAGGCGTTCGTTTGGATTTCGCTCCAGAGCCCAGATATACAGTCGTCTCCTCTGTACAATAATTTGGCTATTTGCTATTGTATTATCCCTACCAACATTCATATACTCCGATCTAGGAGAGGATAATGTTAATGGAACTCTCGAAATTGAGTGTAGCTTGACATTTGCGACAAATGGCACAGCACAGCTGATGAAAATCCTCCTGCCTAGCACGCAGGTGTCTGTGGGTTTCTTCATACCTCTGCTGGTGATGGGCTTCTGCTACTGCAGCATCATTTACACTCTACTTAGAGCACAAAATTATCAAAGGCACAAAGCACTGTGCGTGGTTCTGGCTGTAGTTCTGGTGTTCATCCTCTGTCATTTGCCCTATAACGTCACGCTCCTGATCCACACAATTCGGCTGTTCAAGCAGAGAGACTGCAATGCAGAACAGAACATCCACTTGGTTTTGTCTGTGACCAGAAGTGTGGCGTATCTCCACTGCTGCATCAATCCCATCCTTTATGCCTTCATCGGAGTCAATTTCAGGAACCATTTCTGCCAGATCATTGAGGATTTGTGGTGTTTAGGGAAGAAATACTTCTACTCAAGACCATCCTCTCAGCAGACTTCAGAACTGTACATTTCTGCACACAAGTCCATCACTGCGCCAAATAATGAAAATCCCTCCTCATTTACAATGTGAGGTACAGCATGGAACAAAACATTGAGGCCTTTCTCATTTGTGCAAATAAACCTGCAGTAATGCTTTTATTTGTTGGGTTCATACTGAAACCTTGAGGTCACCTGGAGTTTTCCAGTAATACATGAAAGTGATTTTAATACATGTATATAGTCACGTCAATTTTATTTCCGAGTTCTCTCTGACTAAGGACAGTCGGAACCATGATAATGAGTCTTGATTGGTTACATATACATTACAGCACAGTGAAATTCTTTTCTTCGCTGAGGTTGGGGTCAGAGCGCAGGGTCAGCCATGATATGGAGCCCTTGGAGCAGAAAGGGTTAAGGGCCTTGCTCGAAGGGCAGTTCTGGGGCTTGAACCAATCACCAACAACCCAGAGCCTTAACCGCCACGCCACAAGTGATGGACATTGCACTCAGTGGGATACCGGGTCTGTATGTTTTATATGTTTTGAATGAGTTTTTCTTTCGAATTTAAGTCTGATTACGTTTATTTTTTACAGTAATATGACACTTGCCTCACAGTTTTTTAATATGTTATCATTTTCCGATTACATTTTTACTCTTCATGTCCCAATATTGTGTAACTGATCTACCAAGGTGAAGACATCATACTGACTCCATACAGCTTTTCACCATACAGTCTGGTCACTTCGAAATTTAAAAAAAGGGAGAAAACTGTATTTAAATATTTTATTTTTGACTACAGCACAAGAGCATCGCAGACAATTTAAGTCAGTATCTAATCACAAAAAGATTCGGCTTGTATCCATTTTACTATGGTGTGTAAGTACACACAACTTAATCAAAGACAGTCAGACCTTTTTATCCTGTCTCCTTCCTCAACATGATCTCTGCATGAAGACAGTCTGGTTGAGATTAAAATATAGATGGAAACATAAAATCACCTCCTTGATAGAGAGCAGTGTGCACAAGAGCCTTTGTAAATATCAAAAATGTAAATAAAAACTTGAAATACATTTAAGGTTTCTTAAAGTTGTGATGTCAAAGTGCATGATAAAGTATACGAAAGAGCTAATGTCATAACAGAATTATCAGAGTATTGTACAGTTCTGTCTCCAGAAGATTTGCATATGGAGGGAAACATAAAAACACTTCCTTGTTATCCAAGTAAAAAAACAAACAAACATTTTAGTCCAAACATGATATTCTTTAGCCGTTTCAGCCACAGTGACATCCGATGGGTTTTCCTAGTCAACTACACATATTAATTCAAACAATTTCAGTTTTTGCTGTAGCAGTAGGACTATTATAGACTTCTTACTTTGCACATACTTGTACAACTGTTTTTCCTAATAAAACTGAACCACAGTGTCAGTTGATGCAGGTGAATTATTCAAATTGGATTAGCATTACATTAACATACTCTGAAAATGGTTCATTCTTTAAACGTCAATAAACAGCGACAGCGCCAAACAAACAACATTTGCATTTACCTCGTGCTTTACATTTACGTTGATGTTCAGGATTTCAGTACATATCATTGATTCCACACAATCATATGTCATTTTGACTTGAAAAGTGGATGTGTATACACACACTTAGGCTCCATAGTCTGTGGACCTGTTTATGTTTATCCTAAAGCGTCTTGTTTTTTTTTTTTGCTGTTGTTGTTGTTGTTTAAATTATTTATTTATTTATTCTGAATGATATATTTGGAACCCTGTCCAGGGTGTACCCCGCCTTGTGGCCTGGGAAAGCCTTCAGGTTCCCTGTGACCCTGAAAAAGATAAGCGGTATAGAAGATGGATGGATGGATATATTTGGATTACCTAAATACTCATGTGAATCATGACTAACTTGCTTATTTGAAAGTGAAACGTTATTACACTACAGAGTATAGTACAATATAACTGACCTTGTCAACACCTGACACTATTCTAATAAGAGAATTATTATACTGTATTACAGAGTGAACTTCAGCCTATTCAACAATAACATCTGAAGCCATCATGTGATATTCAGACATTTAATGAATTCATTTATTTATTTGCTGGGGCACCAGTGCATGGTAAGTATAGAAAAGAGCAGAAACCCACAACTAAATATTCAGCGTACTGTACACTTCTGTCTACAGAAGATTTGCATATGCAGAGCAACATAAAAACACTTCCTTGTCAGAGAGCAGTGTGCACAAGCAGTCTTTGTAAACATCACAGAGACAGAGGCCACTAACACTCACATGAACTCATGCATCAGACCACAGAAACTAATGAACAAACGTACTATAGACACTAACTACAGCAGATCCTTAGAAGTAAATATAAGAATTAAGATACAATTGGGACCACATATTCACAGCAAGCACACAAATCCAGTCTGTGAAGATAAACTGGATGTTGCAAGCACATCATGAGAAGTCTTTACATTTATTAATACGTACTGTATATAAAGTTATGCTAGACGACATTTTAAACATAGCTTAATTAACAACATACTATGGTCTTATGTGCATGTTCCAGAGAAATATATTAAAACTTTTACACAGCATGTAGAAAACACCATCTTTGCCCATCCTTAAAATTTTATTATTTAACTACTTTCACACATAAATGTGACAAAGTCAGATGTTTTTCACATTAATGTGTGCATCCTTTTTTTCCTTGAGTCATCCATCATAGACACATTTTACCCTCCTACACTTTACACTACCTGCACACATACACTGTATGAAATAGATCAAGTCACAAGCTCAAGAGGAAGTTACATACGATAAACTTGCTGCAGATCACAGGAATCCGACAATTAAGTTCTCTCATACCTTTGTCTTTGTTTTCAATGATTTTGAAAAAATGTTTATTTATGTGGGCACTTTTTTTAAACCATGTTTTGTGTATTTGTTCATTTAAAAACCCCTCAACGTTGTTTCTTTTACCGTGTTAATCATTTAAGAACAAAATGCATCAATGGTCTGTAATGAAACAAAAAAAATTGTTTAAAAAAAAAAAGGTATTGTTGCCTGAGATGGGTTAACATATGTTTTAATGGCTTCAAATTTGAAAAAAGTTCATTTTTAAAAAAGAATTACGATGGCTAAATAGCACCACAATCTTGCAATCACTTTTAAATATGTCAAACATGGGCAGGGTTTGAATACATGTGCAGAGTTTATTGAACGTGGTGGAATAAAAAATAAAAAATAAAGTCAAACTTGATAGACATGCAACGTATACCTTGCAACGTATTAGGTGCCAATCAGCAGAGCATTAAACTAGGTTCAGAATTTACTGGAACAGGGTGTTTACAAACAAAAGGTAGGAATGCATGCTGGATGAAACACCAGTCTGTAGTTCAGGGACTATGCACACACACTCTGCACACACATTCATTCAAATCTAGGGGGAAGTTACTGTAGCTACCGGCACATTTTTTGGGAGGTGGGACAAAACTGCGCATGGTGGCTTAGTGGTTAGCCCGTTCGCCTCACACCTCCAGGGTCCGGGGTGCATGTTCAGCCCGTGCTGCAGGGGTTTCCTCCCCCATTCCAAATACATGCATGGTAGGCTGATTGGCGTGTCTAAAGTGTCCATATGTATGAATGGGTGTCTGAGTGTGTATGTGATTGTGTACCCTGCGATGGACTGGCACCCTGTCCAGGGTGTACCCCGCCTTGTGCCCGATGCTTCCTGGGATAGGCTCCAGGTTCCCCGTGGCCCTGAGGAAGGAGTAAGCGGTAGAAGATGGATGGATGGGACAAAACTGTGAACATGGAGCACAGGATCAAACCTGGGAGCTGTGAGATAATGTCATATCACATCAAACCAGTGACTACAATTCCCATCCTGCACTGCGGCCTACAAACATGGCCATCATGGACCGCAATTCCCAGAACACTCACATTTATTGTGATCACTCACTCCTGCATCCAATTTAGACTCACTATCACACCACACATATAAGAGACTGTTCAAACACTTAATCTTTGCGAAGTATTATGCTCAGTTGGTTAGTCTCTGTCGTTATTCCAAGACTTATCTTATGTTTGCTTTTCTGGTTCTTGAATTTGTGCCTTGCCTAGTTTTCCTGATTGTTTGACCCTTGCCTGCCTATGTACATTGAATTCTGCCTGATCCTTTGGACTTGTTATTTTATTAAACTGCCATACCTCTAGACTATAAACTCTAGACTAATCTCGTTATCTAGATCTTGGTGGGCAGGACAACATTAATCGACAGTCTCAAACAAGATTATGTTGAGAGAATAAAACATTTGAGTTATGCTACAGGGCACTAGGTCTAGTTGACAAAGAGTTGACAATATCCTACATTCAGTCTAGCAGCTCGTTTTGAGTAGTTTTAGATACACCTTTCCTGTTGCCAATGTCACAGCATTCAAGACACACATAGAAAAGATCATATCAGTACTAAGATTTCCCAGGTTTCAGCAAAGCATCCAACCCAACCACATCTCAAAATCCACAAATACACCTATACTAAGAACTATACTAAGAAATCAGGTATTGGAAAATAGAAAGACATTTTTCTTCTTTTTCTCAGCCTTTATGTGCCATATCGCATGCACATTTCTGATACACAGATATTATCTGTTCCATAAACCCCTTTTCCAATCTCTTTCAGTCTCTGCAACATTTCTTGCAACTGAAATGGTTCTGTGCATCATAGACAACCTGTATAAACTGTTTTCAGGAAATTGATCAGATTTACTTCTAATGATTTGCTCACAAACATGATCTTGGTGGCTGTGGAATATTTTAAATCTAGACCAATTGGCTTGCAAATCATGATCCTCTATCATTAACTGTCCCTATCAGTGCTGCTCCTCTGCCTGAATGGACCTCTATTAAAGCTTGTTGCAGTTCCCCTTGTTGACTACTAGGTACAAGAATAACTCTATAGAGCTAAAAAGGGGCAGTGAGAACACTGCCGTATGACTGCGCAACACCAAGAAAGGTAAGCATATCAATGGAACATCTGCTTATATCTGATAAATCGTAACTTTATTTGAGTAGGAATTTAAAACGCATGAGGAGGTTTTTTTTTTTACTGAAGATAAAAACAAC
>JAOUWY010000002.1:21169965-21184790 GCA_025728095.1 Prietella phreatophila
CTTCACCTGTGCCTGTGGATGAGAAACTACTGATGATAAAGGAATTAACACTGAAACAGTAATTATTAAAGTTTAAAAAAAACAAAAAACAACAAAGTTCATATACCCCAATTTTATATGTTTCTGGGTCCTAGTATTTGATGATAGCGAGATAAAAGACTGAAGATGCAGTTTTGAGTCGCCGAGTATGTTGAGCTAACATTAACCAGGTCAAGTTCAAAGGCACATGAGAGATGGAACATGAGATATCTGATATCTGTGCTGAATCGCAGTATAACGACACGACTTTTACAGTGAGTAAAACACAATCTAGGATAACCACACTAAATACCATGCACTGTTTGCAAACAGTACTTTCCAGTTACTGCGCAATTACTAGGTGAACTGAAGTGAACTGAAGCCCTGGATTTTCTTCAGAAGTTCCTGCACCCACCCCCTACAACAACAAAAAAGCTAAATAGTTATAAAAACACAATAATGGTTATTTGCTGCACTACTCATGCTTCTGATTGACAGACAGCAATCCAGAATGTTATTGTAGTTTGTTAGTTATGGTTGCCTTTTTATAGCCAAATTGGACTAAATTTGTTTTTATTCATTAAGTAAAAAAGGTTTAAAGTAAATAGAGATGCCAGTAACCTCATCTGGGGTCTGAATAATGCATTGATTACAGGGATATTAAAATGCAACATTCTTTTTCTAACGTTCTGTCTAATACATTGGAAAGCTCTGATGTCTTATTTTTAATAACGGTACTTTCCGCAACTGGAGATTGTGAGACATGTTGATTTTCAAGCAGTAGTTACATTTTGAAGAAGAATCTTAGGATATTAGATATAGTTTCTAAGCATGAGACTATATGATAAACATTAGATAAGGAAACTGATTCGTTCTCAGGTCTCTATTGCTTGCCTTGAGAAAGCTTGCTAATGTATCAGGACAAGGAATCAATGTAAATGCCATTTCTCTTCACAAGATTCACCTTTTCTCTGTCATGTTTTTGTGTGATGGAATGTAATCTAATGTATTTAGTGCATCAGTGAATTGATCCACTTGTTTCACAGCAGTTCATTAGTCTAACATTGTTCACAATAACACAAACAGGTATTGTGATGTCATTTTATTAAAATGGAGATATGTTTGGCAATGGATAGCGTGTATAGAATTTGGGACAATGGACTTTTGGTATCTGGCTCATTCTTAGACTTCTTTTTAGCCTCCTGACTGGCTGCTTTTCTTGCACAGACCTGGCAACAGTATAAAGCTTTGTCAAAACAAGAAAATAGTAAATTATAGGTTGAGCCAAAAAGAACTAGAAAACTGTAGTGCTATTATCACTGCAAATTTGTTGGAACTATTTTTCTGGTGTTTGCTTGCAAAAAAACAAGGTAATAGAGACCTGAGAACAAACCTATTTCCTTATCTAATGTTTATCATATAGTCTCATGCATAGTGACTATATTTAATATCCTAAGATTTCTCTTCAAAATGTACCTGCTGCTTGAAAATCATCACTTCTCACAATCTCCAGATGAGGAAGACACTGTGTCTATGACAATTCTCCACTAGAGGACACTAGAAAGCAATACTTGGTGCACACCCTTCAATCCTGATCATGCTTAGCTCATCACAGCAAAGTACTCTCAATGTGAGTGTATTGTGCCGACTGACTAGTACAGTTCCTTACCGATGACATGACTGATACAGCGACAGTAGCAGTATCAAAGTCAAAGTTCACCTCTCTACCCTGTGCCACCATTGGCCCACATTATCTGCTATAAGCCCTTCCATTTTGTGATGGATATGGGGAGTGTTCAGTGTAAAAAGTATCAACTTTACATTTAACTTGTTTAGCAAATATAGTACATCATCCAAGTCTTCTTTTGTATGTCACAGTTGGATGACACTGATGACAACAGTAATGTTTACTCTCATATAATTTAGAATAGAACATAAGTATGTAAACTTGAGACATAGCTTATGGTTCACATAATAAAGATGTAATTATTTAATGCGCTATGGCACAGGTGGTAGAGCAGGTTGTCCACTAATCGTAGGGTTGGCGGTTCGATTCCCGGCCCGGATGACTCCACATGCCGAAGTGTCCTTGGGCAAGACACTGAACCCCAAATTGCTCCCGTTGGCAAGTTAGCACCTTGTGTGGTAGCTCTGCTACCGTGAGTGTGTGTATGAATGGGTGAATGAGACACAGTGTAAAGCGCTTTGGATAAAAGCGCTATATAAGTTACATATACCACTTGGCACATTAAAATACATTTCAAAACAAAATATATGACCTGCAAGATGTACTGTATATCCTTGTGTACTATTCTACCAGTGCTTTTTTAAATGATATTTTCCTCACTGAACACTGAACTACTTGGTTATATTTTCTGCTCTACTGCTCCACTTTATGATCTGCATGTTGTGTTTCTATGCACCACTGTGGGCTTTAGATTAGTGCTGCTCCGGAGATTTTGAGATTTTTTTACACCCCGTTCACCCTCACCCTGTTACGACTGCCAAGGAATGTCTTCTTTAACTGAGAAGAAGTTCCAAGTGGACTGTGGAAAACAGCACCATGTTAAAGTTAAAGAGCTGAGGGTCCTCATCTGGCTCCAACGCCAGCAGATGTGGAGAAACGCTATGGCCTAATTGTGCCGCTTGGCAGCATGCCTAGTCTGAGCCCTGAAGAAAAAGCTTTTCATGTCAGGAGAAAGTTTTTTTTTCTTTCTTTCTTTCTTCTGAGAAAATGTCAAATCTGTTTTTAGGAAAGAGATGGCGCCAAGGTCTTTTGCTCAACCAACAAATATACACTTGTAGACTATTTTCCATCCTCCTACTTCAGTTTACATGATCTCATGTAAATAGTGTGATGAGTCACACATGATGTACAAGTAGTAATGTGAGGTAGGTAGGCTGTTGTGAATAATATTATATATGAACATAAATAATATTATTTATTTGCTGGATGCATTTATGCAAAGCAACTTATAAGGCAGGATACAACTAAACATGCGAGTTAAGGATCTTTGTCATCATGGCAGCTTGGCAGCGCTGGGATTTGAACTCACAGAATTCTGATCAGTAACTCAAGTGTTAACTACATCCCACCTTTTTTTTTTTTTTTTTTTTTTGAGGTTGCTTATTTCTGTGCAGAGGCTTTTTAAAATCTTTGTCAGCTTATGAAGCGGTCTGAGTTTCAGAAGAGCAAATTACCACTGGCACGGCCTGAGTTGGCTGGCACTCAGCTCTGAAACGCAGGCCAGTTAGTCATTCCTAATTGAGCATAGTGTCACTTTTTTCAAGAGCAATAATGACTTCTTGGCACTCTGATTTGCCCTCACTTGACCACTCTTATTAGTGTCAGATCCCATCATTCTGAGGGCTCTGTTGGACCGAAAGGCGATATGCATACATAAGCAGTCACAGCTTTTGCTAGGTGATGTCAGAGGATGTTTTCTTTGTAGGGATGTGGATAGTATGGCTGGCATTTCCACATCCAGTCAGGCAACAGCCAGTCATGAAGGAATATCACTAGTTCTGCATGGTCTGCATACATAAATCCAATTACTGACACTTTAATATGGGGAAATTGAATTAATGCGGTAACTGGAAAAGCCACTACAAATTCAGCTAACATGTTCTCTGTTTATTCTGCCTTAAACCTGTGCTTGAATGTTCTCTCTAGACCTAAACGATGACGTAGAGACAGGTATATTTCTCCTTACTATTCTAATCACAAGCAATTAACACCTTAACTAATCAATGTTTCCAAACAGGAAGTAGTTTGTGGAAGAAAGTAATATGTGTACTAAACACAATATCCTGAGTACACAAGTTTATAAAGATCTGTACTCAAAGTAATTGGGGAAAGACTGATACTACCGTATGAGTGTGGTTTCACTAGAATATAGTTCAGTTCAAATTGTAACTGCACAGTCATTTTTTCGAAATGGCCAAAAGCCAAAACAATGCAAATCATTCTTAAATATGCAGAAACCAGGATAAAATTCTGACAGAATATAGAAAAGATATTGAAAACACAATAAAAAGGATACATTGCTACCTGGGCTTGTATGCAGGAAGAATAGAGTAGCAACATAGAAGAGTCTATATAAAGTCTACTTTAAAAGAGGGGTGTAAACAATATAAATCATATAAAAGTTATAAAATGAAACTAAATGGTGACACTCCAAGTTTCCCACATGCCTGATCTAGAGGTGGAATTTGCAGTATTTAAGAATTATGATGTAGAGAAGTTAAGCTGTAAATCACTATCACTGAAGCAGTGTTGTTGATGAAATCATTGCCTTTAAATGTCACTGTATGTGCCTGAAAGTTTGTGAACTCTTTAGAATTTTCTATATATCTGCATAAATATTACCTCTACAGTATGTGAACCTCTATGGTTAGCAGTTAATTTGAAGGTAAAATTAGAATCAGGGTTTTCGATCAATGGGATGACAATCAGGTGTGAGTGAGCACCCTGTTTTATTTCAAGAACAGGGATCTATCAGAGTCTGATCTTCACAACACATGTTTGTGGAAGGACCTCAGAAAGAGAGTTGTTGATGTTCATCAAGCTGGAAAAGGTTACAAAACCATCTCTAAAGGGCTTGGACTCCACCAATCCACAGTCAGACAGATTCTGTACAAATTGAGGAAATTCAAGACCATTGCGACCCTCCCCAGGAGTGGTTGAACAACAAAGATCACTCCAAGAGCAAGACATGTAACAGTTTGCCGGGCCACGAAGGAACCCAGGAGCAACTAAGGCAGCTCTCACATCTAAGCAACTAAGGCAGCTCTCACATTAGCTAATGTTAATGTTCATGGGTCCACCATCAGGAGAACACTGAACAACAATGGTGTGCATGGCAGAGTTGCAAGGAGAAAGCCACTGCTCTCCAAAAAGAGCACTGATGCCTGTCTGCAGTTCAAAGGTCATGTGGACAAGCCAGAAGGCTATTGGAAAAATATTTTATGGATTGATGAGAGCAAAATATAACTTTTTGGTTTAAATGAGACGAATTATGTTTGGAGAAAGGAAAACAATGCATTTCAGCATAAGAACCTTATGCCATTTGTGAAACATGGTGGTGGTAGTATCATATTTTGGGCTTGTTTTGCTGCATCTGGGCCAGGACGACTTGCTCTCATTGAAGTATACCAGTGTATTCTACAGGAAAATGTCACGACATCTGTCCATGAACTGAATTTCAAGAGAACGTGGGTCATGCAGCAAGTCAATAATGCTAAGCACACAAGTTGTTCTACCAAGGAATGGTTAAAGAAGAAAAGCCCTGACCTTAATCCAACAGAAATGAGGACCCGAAGCAAGCAGTTCATGTGAGGAAACCCACAATCATCACAGAGTTGAAGCTGTTCTATACTGAGGAGTGGGCTAAAATTCCTCCAAGCTGATGTGCAGGACTGATCAACAGTTACCGGAAACGTTTATTTGCAGTTATTGCTGCACAAGGGGGTTACACCAGATACTGAAAGCAAAGGTTCACATACTTTTGTCAGTCACAGATATGTAATATCGGATCATTTTCCTCAATAAATAAATGACCAAGTATTATATTTTTGTCTCATGTGTTTAATTGGGTTCTCTTTATCTACTTTTAGGACTTATGTGAAAATCTAATGTTGTTTTAGGTCATATTTATACAGAAATATATTAAATTCTAAAAGGTTCACAAACTTTCAAGCACCACTGTATTTGCTGGAAGTCAAAAGCAGACTTATTGTGTTCTTAAAGGCCAGACAGTGAGCTACAAGGAGAGCTATTCATCCAAAATGAATCCAGTTGATGATTCACTGGAAAAAGAATTAAAAAAGCAATGAGAGAAAAAAAAAACAACCTATCATCATACAGAGCAGCTGTGGGATAGATGGTGCTCAAATGTTGCCAGTTTTGTCTGGCACCAAACACCTCAGTCATTTCTACACTTAAGTCAACAAAAAACTTCTGCCACTGATAAAGTGACCAAAAGAAATTGGGCAGAGTTAAAGACAATGGATCTTAAATGGATAAAATGAATCACAGGCTTCTTACCTGTCTCTGTACATCACACAAAGTGCAGACTTCCTGTTGATTTGAGTATTTTCTGGTCCCTTGTTGCCGTCTGTAATGTTTTTTCCTGACCAGTCTACTATGGAGCCCTTTTCAATCCAGCTCAATACTGGAAAGTTAATTTTCCTATCCGATTTCGATTGTCCTGTCTGCCTGACTGAGAGTGTATGTTCACTTTGCTGCCAGTACAGGATAGAAATCCAACATCCAACTCTGGAATCAGAAGCACAGTGTTAGCGAAAACTATGAACATTATAAAACGTCCATATAATTATGAACCACGCTTCCATATTGAAGACTGACAGTACAGCAAAGTAACATAAGGTAGTAACAGATTTAATAGCTCCATCTGATTTGATAGCAATTTGTAGCATTGTATATAAACAATAATAAAAATCCTCATCTATTCTGTTTCCCAGTCTTTATCACTAGCTTGGAGAAGGTTATTATGTGATATGATTCAGTACTTTCTCCATGGCTGCTAGTTTATCTTATAGTTTATCTTACCACAGAGCTATTGCATTCTCTAATCTGATTGGTTACAATGTGTTGATTAACTAGTTTAGCTGAGGCAAATCGCAGGTTTATATAAATGTACTTGTTCTAATATACTGTCGTTTCTATAGTAACAGCGTACACAGGGACACCACATAAACAGATTGTAAAAATGTAATGTAATCTCTGGTATGTGTGTAAGTTTTTATTGTTTATTTAGCATTTGTGGAAGGAGTCCAGTGTGAGTGACCCTGTGGCAGTCACAGGTAAAGCTATAATTGACAGTTGAAGATTTTAAAAAGGCCAAGCGATGTTGTTTTCAATCTTCAACCGTCCAGTTTACTGAACCTGTACCTAGTGTAGCACCAGAATCCTGTTCTAGGTGGACATGAGTGGAACCCAGTGGGGTCTTCTGCAGTTGTAACACATCTGCCTCAAGTTGTAAAGAGTTTTTTTTGTAAAGAGTGGTTATTTGAGTAACCGTAGTCTTCCTATCAGCTCAAACTAGTCTGGCCATTCTCCTCTGACCTGACTCATCAACAAAACTTATAAAAGCGCTGCTCACTGGATGTTTTTTTTTTCCACAATTCTTTGTAAACCTTAGAGACTGTTGTGCATGAAAATCTCAGGAGACCAGCAGTTTCTGAAATACTCAAACCTTGCACCAGCAACCATGTCACATTCAAATTCACTGAGATCACTTATTATTCCCCATTGTGGTGTTTCTAAAGCACTAGATCTGTATCTGCCTGATTTTATGTGCTACACTGCTGGCGCATGATTGGGTTACTGGGGACTGCAGGAAATGAGCAGGGGTATGGTGTTCTTATTAAGTGGATAGTGAGTGCACATAAGCAGTTATAAATGAAAAGCTAAATGAAAGCTATACAGCATCAACAAACTCAGAATATCACTCCTGTTTATTCTACATATTCAGTGTACATTTATGGTATAAAGATGGACTTGATTCAGATAGGTTGGTGCACTACTAATGAGGAGGTCCATATGAAGAGAAAAAGAAAACAACCTGCAGCTGGAGCAGGGTCAACATTTCTTTTTGATCTGACTCGTGTATGTATTTCTGCCTTTGATCACTTGACACTTTTATGCGGTGTTCAAAAGAGCTGTTGGAGATTATCCTGTATTGAATAAAAGTCTATTTTTATTTTAGTCAAAACATTTCAAGTGGACTACAATGAGCACATGGCTGGTCAGTTTCCTACATTCCTTACATACTTTCTACGTTACTATATTACGAGTAATTACAAGGATGAAATATGGGAAAAAATATATGTATACAAATATATGTATAAATATATGTATACATTTCTAGATAGCAGA
The DNA here is from genome assembly GCA_025728095.1 of Prietella phreatophila. NCBI lineage: Eukaryota > Metazoa > Chordata > Actinopteri > Siluriformes > Ictaluridae > Prietella > Prietella phreatophila. The sequence goes on from JAOUWY010000002.1 coordinate 21,177,884, forward strand.
AACAGGAAAGTGTTTGCTTAAGATATTATTGTATAGAACAGCCTTGAATTCTAGCCTTGAATGGGACAGCTTCATTGTGTAAATAACAAAATACTATGAAAACAATAACAGGACAACAAACAGCAATGGTAAATATAACCAGCAGTTGTCTCACATCCTTCAGCCCCTGCATATAAGCTCTACAGGGTCAGTAGTGAAGAGGAGATTTTTAATACAGGATATATTGAAAGCATGGGAACAGCAAGGCCAATTCTATATTTTTTGATATACACTGAACACATTTGGGTTTGAGATCAAAAGACGAATATGAAATGACAGATCAGAATTTAATTTCCTACTGTTTACATCGAGATGTGTTAAACAACTTAGAACATTGCACCTTCTGACTGAACCCAGCCATTTTTTCAAATGAGCATAATATTGGAATATGTGTTTCTTTGACCGATAGGTGTTTCTTGTGCTCAGATGTGCCCTGTTGGATAGAATGTTTAAAGAATTAATAGCTCTGAATGCCCACTCTTGGTTTGAGCCCTAGGTTTCACCTGTGAAGACTGCATTTCTTGTTAAAATGGATAAGCTGACAGGAAGACCAGAGAGCTGTCTATAGGAGAAAACCAATCCATTTTGAAGCTGAGAACAATGGGAAAAATAAATCTGAGCCATTGGACAAGTATTGGGTAGAGCAATGCAACAATTTGGAATATCCTTAAATAGAAAGTAAATAGAAAGAATATGTCTGGTGTACTAACAACCAGACATGGAACAGGTTGGCCAAGGAAAACAGCAGCAGTTGATGACAAACAAAAACCTAAAAACAACAGTTAGTGACATCACCAACAACCTTCTCAGGGCAGGGGTGAAGGTATCACAAGCCATTGTTCGAAGCAAACCTCAAGTACAGAAATCTAGAGGCCATACCACAAGATGCAAAGCAGTCATCAGCAGTAAGAATCAGAAATCCAGAATGGAATTGGCAAAGAAATACAGACATGAGCCAAAGAATTTCTGGAACCAAGATTACCCTCTACCAAAGTGATGGAAAGGCCAAAATGTGGAGAAAGAAAGGATCTGCTCATGAGCCGAAACATAGAATTCACGCGCCAAGCATGGTGGCGGTAGTGTCATGACCTGGGCTTGCATGGCTACTTCTGGAATGGACTCACTAATCTTTATTGATGATGTAACACATGATGGTAGCAGCTGAATGAATTCAGAACTCTACAGAAACATTATGTATGCCAATTTACAGAGAAATGCATCCAATATAATTGGGAGGAACTTCATCATGCAGCAAGACTATGACCCAAAACACACTGCCAACACAACAAAGTTTTGGGTCAGGGAAAAAATTGGAAAGTTTTAGACTGGCCAATTCAATCACCAGACCTTATTCCAGTTGAGCAGCATTTCACCTCCTGAAGACGAGACTGAACGGGAGAAACCGCCCTGAAACAAGCAACAATGAAAAAAAGCTGCGGTACAAGCCTGGAAAAGCAACACAAAAGAAAAATGCAAGAATCTGATGATGTCAGTGGGTCACCGGCTTGATGCAGTTATAGCAAGCAAGGGATATGCAACCAAGTATGAAGTCTTATTTAATTTAATTTACTTTACAACTGTTTGTTCTTATACTTTTGCTCACCCAAAAAAAGTTGTTTAACACATCTAGATGTAAATATAATTAAATGTAAGCTGAAATGTTGATCTATCTTCTCATATTCAGAATACAATTGCTGTTCCAATACTGTACTGGGGAGTGTTGTAGAGCTGCTTTACCCCATAACATCTGACAATCCTGGCAAATAGACAAGTGCAGCCTGCCAATGACGTCCCTATTTTTCTTGTCACTATATTTGAGACATTTGTCCTGCACTCGCTAAAATCATCTTTAAATGAAGGGCTTTTTAAAGGTGATCTGACAGGGTGTGGCACCAACAGGACATCATCAACTCTTTCTAAATCTAAAAAGGAAAAAAAGACATATAATTGTTCAAAGGGTGACACGTTCTGTAGGGAGATTTATTTAACAATGCCAGCACTTTGTAACAGACAGTTTTCCACCACAGGAAAGTATTCAGGACAAAGGACTTCCTCTGTTTCTTAGTAACATGACAAGCTACCATTTTTGTCTTTTGGCAAGACAAAGAAAAAAAGGGGCTGGTTAGTGTTAGTGAGAAAAGAAACTAGCTTGTCTTGTGAAATTTCCGCAAATGTAGTGCAGACATGATTAAAAACTGATTTTAAAAAAGTATGTCATTCTTTAGTTAATAAAAAAAAAAATGTGGTGTAAGATGAATAAACCACTTGTATGTGATTATAGGAAAATGAGCATGTCTACAATAGTGAAATAGTACATTTGAACTTATTTTACATACTGTCTAACACTGAAATCAAAGTGAGTAAGTAAGTAAATTTTATTTATATAGCACATTTAAACATAGCAAAGCTGATCAAAGTGCTGAACAGAGTAATAAAAAGTTCAATAGAAAACATAATAAAACCAAATAGAGACAGACAATTAACAACAGTAAAAACTAGATTTAAACACCTGGGAAAAGAGATACACTTTCACCTCTTTTTAAAAATGATAATAAAAGGTGCAAGGTGGATATCCAGTGGCAATTGACTCCATAAACTAGGAGCAGAGACTGAAAAAGCTCTACCCCCCCTTTATTTTTTAAATGGCATCGAAGGACATGCAATAGAAACCTATCAGAAGATCTTAAAAATCTGCGATATGAATGTGGTATAAGAAGATCTTTGAGATAAGATGGAGCTTGATCATTAGGAGTTTTAAAGACAAACAACAGAATCTTAAACTGGATCCTAAAATGGACCGAGAGCCAATGGAGCGAGGATAAAAATTGGGTGACATGATCAAATTTCTTTGCCTTGTTCAACAGCCTTGCAGCTGCATTCTGAACCATCTGGACATGAACAAGAGATGACTGAGGAAGACCGAGTACAATGAATTACAATAATCTAAGTGCGATGTGATAAAAGCACGAATAACCTTCTCCAAATTTGGAAAATCAAAAATGTTTTATGTTTAGAAATAATCTGTAATTGGTAAAAACTATTCTTAACAAACGAATTTATTTGTTTGGTTAAGCTTAAATCTGAGTCCAGGATGATACCAAGGGTCCTAACCTGGGAAGAAAATGAAGAAAAGTGATTACGAAGCTCATTAATGAGACCAAAACCAAAAACTTCGATTTTGTCTTCATTAAGTTGGAGAAAGTTATTCATTAACCAGATATTCAAAGGAATACCTTCATATTAGAGATTACCATGGTCATTTACTTGAAACTGCTTTATAATGGATGTCCACTTTCGTCCAAGCATTTTTGAGATATGTGGGTGTATATTGTTCAAATCTACAACTGTCGCACTCTAACAACAAGTGTTTTGCTGAGACAAAGAAAGTCTTATCAAATATGTTCTTATGAGGTTTTATCCAACACTGGAGCAATATATTTAATTGTAATTCCAGTTATGTTCGTTTTTGTGAACTGAAGATTTTGTGGTGTCCACATTGACTTAGGAGGAGACTGAGACTGATAGTAACACAAACAACAAATTCATCCATTTAAAAAAAGTTGCTCATTATCTAAAGGGACCAAATTATAGATTCATATTTCAACTGAGGAATTTAGAGATTATAGGGATTGCAAAAATACATTTTTCAAAACTTTTACTGACAGCCCTAACAACTGCCCACTGAAAAAAAAAATGGTATTCCTTGGTAATCACATTTATGATAGATTGAGGTTTAAAATGCCTGGATTTGCCAAAATCTTTCATTTCAATGTCTTGCACTGTACTAGATTAGATATACGTAAATGGTATTGGAAGTTGAGAGTTGGAAAAAAAAACCCAACATTTTTAAGTCAAGTGTGTTCATTTTATTATTGTTGAGAGGCATACAATACAGTGCAAACAATCTTTGGCTGAAATACAATACAAAATATCAGGAAATCATTCTGACCCCTGGGTTCAGTTTGTTCAGTCGTGCAGGACATTGCATTGCATTGCATATGGGCAGTTTGGGGCAGAGGTCAGAGTCTGGGGTAAATGTTGAATAAGAACTGACATTAGTCTGGAGCATGGGAAAACAGAGAGCACAGATGAACAGCAAGCCCTCTTCGTTAAGTTGCGGGGAGACGGAATAAAGAAAGCAAGCAGATACACAATAACATAAACAAAAAATAATACTACAATTTGGCTGTTCGCTAGAAACACAATTACCCAACACTACATTCCAAGTCTTACAACCTGCAAAATATACCACATGCTGTCCAATCAGAGACCAAGATATACCCTCTGAGTAACTGAACTGTTAATGTGCCTGTTAGTAAATTTGGGATTTTCGGTTATTCTTATGGCTTCCACAGTATTATTCTTCTGTTTGACATAAAAACATTCCCTCTCTTCTATTCCATATGGCTTTAATTTGAGCAAACTTAAGGTCAGAGTGTGTCACATTCTCTAACATGACGTCAGTGCTGTTCACATGCCTTCTACTAACTCCAGAGAAAAAACATTCAGCCAAATGTTCTGACTATCCACAGGCAAGCCACACAGAGAGGGAAATGAGCAAAGACTGGAAGTCACGGGTTACCTTATATAAGACTATTTTTGAGTTGGGTGAGTAGAGGGGGTGGAAATTATACAGGGAATGTTGATCTACATGCCATCAGGGCTCCATACTCTAACATAATCCACTACATCTATAAATAAAATAAACAAAGGAAAGGCAGTGAATGACAGTGAAATGGGGCAGACCCTTACATCGCAATAAAGAATGATCCAAGAGTAATGTAAAGCCAATTCCTCCAGGAAATTGTTAAAAAAAAAAAAAAACTGCACAGAGGAAACGATGCTGACATGAGCATGAAATCTGTGCAGCACTCTAATGAGGCAATGCCCTTCTTCAACACTGCGGTGAACCTGTTCAAACAGAGATGGGACTCGCTGGCAGTAAACCTTTCCGAAACAGGCTGGAAATACTGCACCGGTGAGCAAGATGTCTGCAGACCAATGTGTTTAACTGAAACTAACATTGCGAGATCCTGATGTAACACTATCTAGCACAAAGACCTATTTACCTCAGCTGCTACACGTTTGCCCCTGTGAAATGTTTAGTGTCAGGGAAAAACAAGCAAATATGAAAAGCACCAGATGTTAACCAGTTGCTACTGGAACAAAACATGTGGTGATCAGTAGACTTTCTTCAATTACAAATTTATTTTTCAATATATTCACATTATCTTCATATACAAGAGGTTGATACAAAGGTGGATGCATGTGTAAAGTTATATACTCATTAAATGATAAGAAAGCACCGTAAAAGTTTAGTAAAAGCTGGAGTAACTCTAGTATTTTTTTTTCCTATAAAATGTCTTTTGCATAATTATAAAACCAGGAACACCCTTGGAAGGCACATACTGAGTGTGCATAACATTTTACATACTGTGTAAAAACATTGTAAAAAAAAAAAGAAAAGAAAAAATGTACAAAGCAATACTTTTTAGGTTTCAGACACTATATATGTATTAATGTTGGGGAAGTAGCACCATTTGCCATCTCTGACCTGAGAACGCTTTTTAGGGACTATGTGACTGATAACGGATTCGTTCAAACTCGATTTGTAATGTAATCCTTTCTCTTCAGTGCACACGATGGGGCAGGAAGGGTCAGGCCAACACATCCGGTGGTCTATAAAGGCCTGTGGTCCCTTTGGTCAGGCCTGATAGAGGAAGAGATGAAGAAGCATCCTCTAGGCATTCATCCATTGATTCATCTGTTATTTTAAAAGTGGATAATGTGGCAACATGGGTATGCCTCATGGCATGCCTGGAGATATGGGGTTAAAAAACAACAAACCGAAATAAAAACAGTGAGGCATGTAGATGCGTCAGGTCGCATCGGTTAAGTCTCGCCTTTGAATGCTTTGGTGTTCCTGAGGTTATACGTGATGTTCTTTGGCCTGCTTTTTCGATGGCTGTTCGAGGCACACAGGACAGCAAACACCTTTCAGTGTCACAGGCTTTGGACATGATGTCTGCGGACACTTCTCCACAAAACATGTCACCTGGCCCTCCTAATGCACACAGGAGAATTCAGAAAAAATTATAGGAGAGGAAGTGAGGGGAGGAGGGGGAAAATAAAATCACAAAAAATTCAGTCATCAAACTTCACTGTATGCTTTAGTCAGACAAGAGTTATATTCGACAATTTTACAGGCAAGTGAACCTGAACAAAACCACAGGTTGTTTTTTACGATAAGACATCAAAGCTATTTTGGGGAAAAGCAGTAAGGGAAAAGGTTAAAATTCAGTTGGCCACCATTTGAAAAGAATGTCACTTGGCACATGGGTGAAGGGCTGGGATGGCAGAGTGGCAGCATTAAATCCTCTTTGGGCAAGATTGATAACAGAAGAAATTAGTGTGTTAGCCAGAGAGACACACAATACCCAAGACCCCCACACACAGAGCTACTGAAATAACACAGATGTGAGGTTGGCGTGAGTATGGGTGAGACAAAGACTTGATGGCGTCGAGTGACATTTTGTTAAGCCACTATGAAAGAACAGGCTCTATATGTTGAGATACGCACAACTCATTTATTACCTCTACCTTTTTGTCAGTTTTCAAATAACAGGTAGTACAATGCAATGACATCAGTTGTTTGTGGGGAAGAAAGTAAAATCAAAATAACCACATAGGTGTGATTTAGTTCCTTTGTCTTCTTTGCATGTTGTACACAGCCAGTTTAACCCAGTACACTCAGTTCCTGATGGAAACTGAACACAGATTCAACGGTGAATTTTGAAAGGACACACAGGGATCAACAGTTTCACCACAGCACTTTTCCCGTGAATCTGAAGATGTTCACACATTTTAT
>JAOUWY010000002.1:21191795-21202225 GCA_025728095.1 Prietella phreatophila
GTGATCAATCAAAAAAGATCACTCCAAGAACAAGATGGGTAATAGTCACGAGGTCTCAAAGGAGCCAGGGTTACTTCTAAGCAACTAATGGCCTCTCTCACATTGGCTAATGTTAATGTTCATGAGTTCACCATCAAGAGAACACTGAACAACAATGGAGTGCATGGCAGAGTTGCATGGAGAAAACCACTGCTCTCCAAAAAAAAAAAAACAACCACCCATTGCTGCCTGTCTGAAGTTTGCTAAAGATCACGTTTGGACAAGCCAGAAAGTTGTTGGAAAAATATTTTGTTTGTTAGATGAGAATAAAATAGAATTTCTGGTTTCAATAAGAAGGGTTATGTTTGGAGAAAGGAAAACCAGCATAACAACCTTATCCCATCTGTGACACATGTTGGTGGTAATATCATGGTTTAGGTCTGTTTTGCTGCATCTGGTCCAGGACAACTTGCCATTATTGATGAAACAATGATTTCTGAAGTATACCAGTGTATTCTACAGGAAAATGCCAGGACATCTGTCCATGAATTGAATCTGAAGAGAAAGTGGGTCATGCAGCAAGACAACAACCCTAAGCACACAAGCTTTCCTACCAAAGAATGGTTAAATAATAATAGAGTTAATGTTTTGTAATGTCAAAGTCAAAGTCCTGGCCTTAATCCAATAGAAATGTTGTGGAAGGATTTGAAACAATTGGTTAAATGAGGAAACCCACCAACATCCCAGAGTTGAATCTGTTCTGTACTGAGGAATGGGCTGAAATTCCTCCAAGCCGATGTGCAGGACTGATCAACAGTTACTGGAAATGTTTAGTTGCAGTTATTGCTGCACAAGGGGGTCACACCAGATACTGAAAGCAAATGTTCACATACTTTTGCCACTCAAAGAAAGGTAATACTGCACCATTTTCCTCAATAAATAAATGACCAAGTATACTATTTTTTGTCTCATTTGTTTAATCGGGTTCTCTTTATCTACTTTTAGGACTTGTGCAAAAATCTGATGATGTTTTAGGTCATATTTATGCAGATATAAAGAAAATTCTAAAGCGTTCACAAACTTTCAAGCAATACTATACCTATACAGAAAGTTGGGCAGTACTTGCAGATGACCAATTCATCAACTGATAGCTTTTAAAATTGATACTGAATGAAAACATAACACTCAAAATAAAATATTGCTGAACTTTATTACAAAGATAAACAGTACTGACTATACTATGAAAAAGTACTGTACTTTTTAAATGAAATAAATATCTTATTAATTATTTATATATTAATTACTAACAACTATTAAAGTGAATAAAAGCTATATATCCAAACAGAACCATAAAGTAACACTCCAAATAACAAATAAAAATAGAGACATCCAAAATGAATCAAAACACACTTCAAATAACACACCAAAATTTGTCAGTGTTTTTATTTTGCCTCTAGAGGCTGTGCTTGTACTGTATAAATACAGCGTTTCCTTCTCAGCCAACTCAGACGCAAACGGAAAAAACTATTGCTGTGGATTTTTGCAGATAACCGATAGTTCCAGCAATCGGTTATTGGTGTTGATTAACTGACGAAACCAATCAATCAGTCGACCTCAAACAGGCATACTGTTATAGGACAACAATCAACATTTAAAAAAGTTTTACTTATATTCCTAACACTGTACAGTTTGAAAAAAAAAATGTAGGAGCTAAACATATTAATTACAAACATCACTTTAAAGTCATAACTGCAGTTATACGAGATATCAGTAATTAAATCATGCAGTTTACCTGTCACCATCTCTGAGCCGCTTAAACTGTGCGGCCAGAAGACACATGAGAGTCGGCCCCAGTCTGCTCCCAGGAACAAGATCCTCAGCCATCAAAGCAGGGAACAGATCGATGTTCAATGGTGTGCCATAGAGCCTGGGATCACGTACAACCCAACACATCAGCGTTAGTCAACGATTAGTAAAACAATACAAATGAATATTTAACAGGCTAAATGAATGAATTTATCACGCATACCTCTCAAGCTTCTCCCGAACGGTGGAGCTGTGAATTTCATTTCTCAGGTCATCAAAAGTGTGTGCTGAGGTGAGATTGCAGAACACTCTGTAGTCATTGTAGGGAGGGATGCCATGGTCACGTCCTCTTTGGATGTTTATTGCAGCGAGGTCTAAGGCCACAGCATGGGCCATGGAGAAAAGGCGCTCTGTCAGCTCGGTGTTGAGCAGCTGTGTGGATACTCGCATCTTTCCTGCCACACCAAACAGCCCACGCAGCAGGGGGTCGATGCCACCCTCGTTTACAATACGGAAGGGAGAGAAGAAAGCCTTGTGCAGAGCTATGTGGCCCTGCTGGATGGGCTGGAAGTTTTCACCTAACCGGTACAAAATGGGATTGATGAGGGTGTGGCCAAAGCGGAATGCAGCTGTGGCAAAGGCATTAAAGATTCCTGCGTTGACATTGGGGTTGTAACCGCGGTAGCTGCCCATCATTTTCATGCCGGCTTCACCTAGTATTTTGGGCAGCCAGTGACTGTAGGTGATGCGCTGCATCTGGGCGCCTACGATCTTGCGTGCCTCGTGGTAAATGGTATCTCCATCCCAGTGCGGGTTGAGGCGCAGCAGCTCTCTGGCAATACGGTTATGCTCACGGAACCACACCGTGTGCATGGCTGTGAGGCCCAACTGCTCATTGGCACGGTGATCCCCAGCCAGGAAGCAAGGAATGGGGCTCTCGTTCTCATCACGCATGCACTCTGTGGGTGGCCCACTGGCGAAAGGCAGCAGCGGTTTTCCTGTGCGCTGGACAATACCCTGCCGCAGCATGCCCCGATGTCCGGCCAGGTCTCGTATCTCATCTGCTTCATGATGCGAGCTGCCGTACACATTGGAAGCATCAATGTAGGACGTCAGTTGGTTGATCTGCTCGCGAGGGTACACCGAGTTCATGAGCAGTGAAGTCATGCCACTGCCACACACTGGGCTCGAGCGGACAAAGAACATGCAGCGGGCATCAGTCCTCCGTTGCCGTGGATCGTTGGGTGGAAACATGACAGGGAAGCAGGGCGGGTCATTGGTACAGACAGATGTGCACAGCTGGCCATCGGAGAAACGAGACTGACTGAGTGCTACCACGGTGGAGTCCAGGTCATGATCCAGGAACTGGCCCCACTGCATGAGCATGTGTGTGTATCGCTCGTCAGGAGTAATCCTCTCTGTGCCTATCATGGTGGTGGAGATGAGGCGAGGCAGAGGCAGATCAAAGCCATTGTGGAGTCTCTCTGTGGCACCGCGTGGCAAGTTGAAGCCGTTGTCATAGACAGACTTTAACAGGCGTTCGAAGGCAGTGAGCGAGGCGCCCCACATGGGGTGTTGCAGGTTGTTGCATGTGCCATCATGGCTGCGGTACTTCTGATGGAAGCAGATGTCGGAGCAGTTGTTGAAGCGGCGGTGAGCCGTACAGCCGGACAGGTTTGCGATCATGTCCAAGAAGCGTGGCGACACCAGGTCATTGTAACGGAAAGCTAAGATGTGAAAAGTGAAAGAGTGAAAAAACAAAGCAGAGTTCATATTGATGGCATATGAAGTGATAAAATCACATAACCACCAGAGACTCAAAACTTATAATTCCAAGGTTATGAAATGTATCCAAATATCCAAATGTTCTTTTTAACATTGTCACATGTTAATTTGTGTCACCATTTTTAGTATTGTGAGATACCTGTCCCATTGGTGTCCACCATCAGGCCCTGGTTGACATGCCGCTGAATGAGGAGGAGAGTTTGCTCAAAGATCTCTCCGGCTCTGGCCTGTTCCACTGTGTAAGGGTCGCGTGGATAGCGGAACAATGCCAGCAGCTCGCCAGGAGTGCGGGGGGAGCTGCATGAGATAAAAAGCCAAACATGAATATGCTAAATATGAACGTAAATGCCATTATAAATGGGAGTGGTATGATGGACACGTTGGGTAACACGTTGAGCTAACGAGTGAAAGATTATTAGTTCAAATTTCAGGCCCTGCAAGACAGTCATTCTTAGGCCCTTAAGCAAAACCCTCACTTGCATCTTACTTCAACTGTCTGGTTGTGTTGGATAAAAAAATTGTGTGCCAAATGACTAAATACAAAATTAATCCAGATTTGGTGCAACCATGCAATTTAAGTATCAATTTATGGATCTGAAGGCACCCTGGCAACCACTCCTGGCATTATGAGAAAACCACCCCCCCCTTTTTTTTTTTTTTTTTAAATCAGCCAATTTATTGGTTTGGAAAAAAACGTGATGCATTATTACTACAGTGATCTGTCCTTTACACTTATAGGCCTTTTAAAAATGAATGGAACCACTGTATAAGTAGATACAGCTGTGTAACAGTGATGATAAAAATCACTAATCCTTAAGGCCCACAGTGAATGCACCAAGCAGTTAATATATCTGTCAGACTGTAAGAGTTAACTCCCTAGAGCTGGAACACTGACAGAGACCTCAGCCAGGAAATTATAGAATACCAAACCTCTGGACAATTATCACTAGACCTGTAAATTATTAGATTAAAGCTGAAGGGACTGAGTAAGTGTAGAGCTGCTATTCAGCAGAGAGCAAACATACGACTGACAGATTCTTACGAAGCATTGCCATTATACACTGTACCGTGTGAGAAATAACACAACAGACTGTGCTGCGATACACAAAATAATGCACACTGGACTAGTGAGATCATGGATACAAGTGGAATATGTTTATATAACAGCCAATAATTACAATTGTTAATTTATTACTGACAACATGCTTTTTAACTGCTTATAGTTACATATAATGTTATTTAGCTGTAAAGCTATAAACAGATGTTCTCTCACCAGACTCCTGAACTCTCTGTCTTGAAGTTATTAAGACAAACCTTGTCGTGTGACTGAGGAACCAGAAATCACAAACTGCGCTGTCCTGGAGACACTCGAAAGTGTTCCAATAAATGTTCACATGATATGTTTTTCTTTGTTAAGCGACACATTAAAATAAATCTGTTTATTATTAGTTATCACTATATTAACGATAAAGTTAGAACTAGAGCATTAATCCATCCATCCAGCCATCTTCTACCGCTTATTCCTTCTTCAGGGTTGCGGGGAACCCGGAGCCTATCCCAGGAATCATCAGGCATAAGGCGGGGTACACCCTTGACAGAGTGCCAGTCCATCGCAGGGCTAGAGCATTAATATAAACATATTATTTATGTTACAGCCGGAACTACTGTCAGTGCTGCTGTTATAGAAAATTAACACATACCTTCAGATTTGAGAAATGAGCTGCCTTGTAATATAATATTCATTAATTTATACTGTTAAATGAAAAATTTTAATTGTTAAAATGATTATTTGCAATTAGTGGCTTATAATTATGAAAATGTTACAAAAAAAAGATGCCAGTTAAATGGTTTTGAAACCCTGCAGTTTATGTTTCATTGCAGATTATACCACAGTGTGGTTGAATTCTCGAATCTGATTGATCAGTAGGTGTGCACTATTTTTGTATAACAGCATGGCTCGGACAGTAGCTCCGGCCGTGACATAAATGATAGGTTACATAATACACTGGTTCTAATACATTATTGTTTCTATAGTAACAGCATACAGAGGATGCTTCGCATAATATAAGTCTAATAATAAATGGTTTAAAAATGTGTTGTTTAACAAAGTAAAACATATCTAAAAGTTGATGTAGTGACATTTTTGTTTTTATGGAAGGAGTCTCGATTGTAACTGCTTGGTAACAGTCAATGTTTCCCGGCACAGGAAAGTTTGGGACAGAGGCATGATGCTTAGAGGCTGACAGAGAGAGAGAGAGAGAGCGAGAGAGAGAGAGAGAGAGAGGAGCTGGTATAATAGTATGGTCTGGAGTGTGTTATTCTGTACTTAGTCACAGACCAAACAAAATGATACAGAATAGCAAATAAATAAAGAAGCTAAATCTGCACACATGGCGGATAAACCCATTAAATCTACAGATAAAAGAAATCTCAGACAGTATTACTATTAACTGTAACTCAATGGAAAAAACTCCATAACTGAAGATTTTATGAATGGCTACTGAAATAACTGTAAAAGTTTAATGGTGTGAGAAACTCTATTACTGTAATGCTGCATGAATACTCATTATACTATTGCTTATTGCAGTGTATTGATGCACATATAGGTCATGCCATTTTTGATATGATACTGATATATATACAAATCCAATTCTCACATCCTCACAGGAACCAAGTGACTCTGCAAGCTTGCAAATGCTTAACATCGCAGTCACAAAATTATGGGTGTAACTACTAGACTTGGCTTGATTTAAAAACAAAACAAAATTACTGAAATGAATCGAGGCAAAAATAGATTATTTTTGCTTATAACTGATTAGAAATAGATTATTAGTGGAAAAAGACAGTCAGCGCGTGTAAATAAAATTCATATTTGTGTAAGTAGGCTAGGACGATGATTTGCCTGTAACTCTGATACTTAAATGCAAATGTCTAACCTCAGATTCTGAACAAAGTACTTTGATCAGAGGCTATTAAATAGTATTGTATTGCAGCAGTGTTATTGTTAAATATTGAATCATTGCCTTGTGAATTAAAATCATACTGTGGTTTATCTTATTGTAAAAGCTTCAGCGTTATCGTCAAAAAATATTCAATCTTTGTCTTAAGAATTGAAATCATATTGTATCGTGGGGAGGCCTGAGTTTTACACCCCTAGTCATGATAGCAACAATGTCAAATCTAATCTATCTTTCTGGCCAGGGTCTGTCCCTTGATACATCTGCTTGATACTTCCTGATTTATACTGTGGAACTTGTGTTCGTTATGTGTTCATGCTGTTTATATTTCTTTGGAAGTTACTGTGGCAGTCATTTCTCCAATACAGCGCACTAAATGACTTAAACAAACCTTCAGCGGCATTTTCCTTAGACACACAAACACTGCACATGTTCCTGAACAGGCAGGCATTGCCTTTTGTAGCACAGCATGCACAATCCAACAGCTGACAAGAGTTTAAACTGCAGCTTTCCTAACATAACAGTCAGACTGACCATCAGCCAATGTAAATTCCTCAAGCACTACACGAGCATGACTCATGAGAGTAAGAAGTGCTTTCATATGCCTATCACATTCCATATGACGTTATATATGTAATGATGCTGTGCTCACCCGTCAAAGAGTTGCCTCCTGGTGGAGTCAATGGCACTGTCTATGCTGCGGATGGCTTCCTCGAGAGATGTCGACACAAACGGATCTCCCTCTCTGCTTACCTGCGGTACTGAAGAAGAAGACGAGAAAAGAATTATAAGAATCCACACAGAAAACTACTCCCTGTTAAGTGAGCCAGAAAGAAAACTGTTGTCTAGACTCCCCTGCATCTTTTCAGAGCACTATTACCAGGCGAAGAGGTACAATTGTTTGATATACTAAACGCTTTTATTTTGTATGGGTGATTAATCCCATATGAGCTATAGCCTGAAAAATATCTAACACTTAACAGATTTATAACAGCACCCGTATAAAGGCAGAGGTAAAGCTCTTAACTTAATTATCTGACATGGAAATGATGAATAGCTTAACAGTTTCTTATGTTATCAAGAAACTGTTAAGCTCTTCATCATTTCCATGATTAAATTTTTGGCTTATGAATTTTATGAGAGACAGAGTGAAAGAGTGAAAAAAAGACACAGGGCCAATTTTTATGGCTGCTATAACTAAAGGAAGGATTCCAAAGAACTTAGATAAATATGAGAGATAAACATGACAATAGATAAATATGGCTCCACCAAACTAATAAAATATGACTGCAGAAAGGGTGTCCAATCCACAACAATAAGAAAAACCCAGTTTCATACCTTGCACAGTTAGAATCATGCTAGCGGATGAGTATCCAATGGAGTTACGAGTAACACACTCATAACGCCCCCCATCAGCAAGACCCACATCATTCACCTCCAGATAACCATCAGGGTTGATGTGAAACTTCCCACTCTCTGTCACCTGAACACCGTCCTGCACATCAAAGTGAGAGAACAATGAGAATGACAGAGGTCTGGTCAAAAGTATGCAAAAAGCACAGAAGCAGAAGGGATCCAGGCTCACCTTGTTCCAGGTGATGAAGGGTGTGGGCTCTCCATGAGCGCTGCATGGAATCTGCACATCATTACCAGACTCCACAGTCATGTCCCTTGGAGCATTTGTGAAAACAGGCGTTACTGATGATTTAAAAACAAGTGTTAATGATTACAGCTCGTAAGGCGTCCACAGTGAATAATATGCAACAAACAGAATGAAAAATTCACACAGCGGGAAAAAGCTCATTATTACACAAAGAACTGTGCAATCTTAGAATTATGTGCTTCATGTTATTATTATTGAACAAATACAACTTTTGAACTGCATCTAAGACAGAAACACTTGAATAAATATGAATTGAGAATTCTCATCACTCTCTAGAAGTCTTAGAGCACAAACGCCTGGAGATATTATTCTTCCTTATTTATGCTTTTCCTAATACTTCCAACCTGCCTCGTGGAAACCCGAAGAGGCGGAAACTCTACTCAGACTCACATGTTTCCGAAGGCGGGCATTACACACCCACACTTTGATGTTTCTGTTAACAACTGTGACTACATAGAAAACATCTTGTCATGTGGGAATTACAAAGCCATGTGCTTTCCTGGGCTGTCCCATAAGCCTGTAATTTCACTTAAGAGCTGGTTTAAGACTCACACAGGTCTCCTGCCACATGTCTGTCATTGAGATTTTAGGGGGGCAATTGTTGCGGTAATTGCCACCCTCCTTTGTATGTAAACGACAAATGAGCTCAAGCGGTCGACTCCCAGCCTTCCTTGCTCTCTCTTAACCTTTAAACCCTCCAGAATCTCTGCCTGCTTAGAAAGTGTCCAAATGAAGAATTTCACAGAATCAAGCACGTAGAGCTTATTAAATCTTTAACTGTCTGTTCTGTAAATGAAACCCTGATGTCATGTCTAACTACCTAGCTATTACATGGGTCATGGTCATGGTGTCTGTTGTTGTTTTTTTGGTGGTTTTTTGCCCTTGCCGCCCCTTGAAATATTTGCATGGAAACTGGTCAAAACCTTGATTATTATTTAGACGAAAGTTTTCAAATGCCAGTTTGGAGCAGCCCTGCATTGCACTGTTGGCTGTCTTTTCTGCTCTAATTAGATTAGCTTTTTTAAAATGGTGAGATCAGGCAAAACAATATGCTATACAGACTCTGTGTTTACTTTTGCAGAATTTAACAGATGCCTTTATCCAAAGCGGCTTATAGCAGTGCTGTGTAGTCTCCATCAGAAACATATCCTTAAGCTAGTACAAATACATCAGAGACTAAGGGTACTATCAAACTAGAACTTCATTAGGGAGGAGTTAACTACAATGTGCTGTATGACCATCATAGCTAACTGCTCACTCATGCCGCCATGACAAATAAATCCTCACATTAGCATGACATTTTTGTTGTGCCCCTCGGGATCCCAGTCCCAATGTACACCTCTAGTCTCAATCAGATATGGAAAAAGAAAAAAACCTTGAATAATGTATCACCTATTTGCATCCGTATTTGTATGCATTTAGAAGACATGATCTGATTATTCTAAATAGCAGATACTTACATTGCTAAAAAGATGGTATGACTAATTGTTTTTGGTCAATCATATATATTTTCCTTCCTTAACCGAATGTATATGCAAGTTCACAAAATACATATACATCTTTGGTTTGTTCAATTAAACATGGTCCACAATCAACCTCCATTGAAGCTTGTGAATTCACAAGTCATGAAACAGGCAGTAAAAGACGGATGGGATTCCCCTCCGTCCAACAGTCTTGGCAAATCGAATCATACAGAATCTGGTCTCTTTCTATCTTATTGTTTATGCAGCCTGGCAGGAAAATCAGCACACAGTATCTATGCGGTTAATTACAGCAAAATAAACATGTACTGTATAATCACTGAACTATGGAAATGATTAAAAGGAAACATTATGTTGAAGATTACAAAACAGACCTCGGATAGAAGCCTCCAACGTTTGGAGTTGTATCTAAAGCTATTCTGTATCTTTAATACACAAGGGATATATAAAGGAAAGGGCGTAGAAGTAAAAAAGCAGAATTTCCCTTTAAAGGAACGGTCTAGTGTTTTCAACCTAATCTCTAATCACTGCATCTTTATTGTATTAGTTTTTACCGTATACAAGCATTTTAACATCTTCAACACCTGGACTAATGAAGAGAAAGGAAAACCCCTTGACTCAAAACACACTTACAATACATTACATTAAATTTATTCATTTGGCAGACGCTTTTATCCAAAGTGACTTACAATAAGCAGAGCGATATATCGAGCAGAGAACAATACAAGTAGTGCTACTATACAAGATCCATTAATTGAG